>BMAO01007756.1:0-130922 GCA_019973975.1 Trichonephila clavata
TTACATTTTAATTCAGTTAACAAATTTACAGTCCAAATTATATCTTTACAAATTTCAGAAATAGAAAATAACTCTGCTTCACATGTTGATAGACTAACACTTTTCTGTTTACGACATTTCCATAAAATTAATGAATTACCAAGTAAGATTACACCACCTGAAAATGATTTTCCATTTTCTGCATTTCCCCAACTTGAATCTGAACTAGCATTTAAAATACCAAATTCTTTTTCATAAAACAATTTTTTTCTCTTTTGTACCCATCAAATATCTTAATACTCTTTAGCCAAATTATAAATGTCTTTTCTCTGGTTTATGATTAAATTGTGATAAATAAGATGTTACAAATGAAATATCAGGGCGAGTTCTATTAGCTAAATACAAAAGTTCACCAATTAATTCCTGATACATAGTAATGTCAATAAATTCATTTGTAGAAGAAAAACTTTTATCTTCCCCTTTCACAATTGGAGTCTTAACACTTTTACAATTTTCTAAATTATATTTAATCAATAATGAATTAATATATTCACACTGAGATAAATAAATACCATTTTCATGTTTTCAATTTCCATACCTAAAAACTTATTAGTTTTGTTTTCAACCACTTCAAATACATTTTAATCTTATTAACAATATCTCATACATTTTATCATTGTTACAAAAAATAGCTAAATCATCTACATACATACATAATATAAGAACACTTTGATTATCAGTTTTAATAAATACACAATTATCAGAAGCTAATTGTTTTAAACCAAATTTTTCTAATTCACACCTTAATTTCATATACCAGTTTCTACCTGACTGTGGCAAACCATAAATACTCTTTTTTCAATTTACAAACTTTGTCATCTCCAATTAATTTCTCATAACCAGGTGGAGGTAACACATACACAGTCTCTTCTAAATCACTATATAAGTAAGCAGTTTTTTACATCAAAGAAATTAACATTTAATTTAATTTAGCTGCAAGTGCAATTAACAATCGAAAAGATTCAATATTTACAACTGGTGAATACGACTCTGAATAATCTATATTTTTAATTTGATTAAAACCAGCTGCTACAAGCCTTGCTTTGTATTTAAAAATTTTCCCAGCATCATCTTGTTTTAAACTATACACCCACTTAGTTTTTATCAATTTTGATTTTGCAGGTTTTGTACTACTTCCCATACTTTATGTTTATCTAACGAATCTAATTCATTCTCCATTGCTAATTTCCAATTTTCCCAATTAGCACTATTTTTTGCCTCAAAATAAGAGTTCGGTACATTATCCGTTAAATGAACTGACATCTGCTTAGATTTTAGTCTTTCCGACCTTCTAACAGGGATTTGATTTTGTACATCATTCAACTCAAGTACTGGGAGTTGGATTCTGCCTGTCTGATGCGATGATGTAGTCTGAAGGGGAATTGAGTTATCATTCTCAATTACCACAGGCTCATTATTTATTTCAAAACTAGACAATACTCTATTTCTGAATTTTGATTAATTTCGTTTATTTCGGGAGAGATTTCAAAAACGAGTCAATATCCCATGTTTCATTTTCAATTTCACCTAAATAACTACTACCCTTTAAAGATTCATTGAATTTAACTGATCTCTCTTCAATTACTTTTGATTTTTAATATCATAAATTCGATATCCCTCCTTTCTCTAGCATATCCTAGCATAATTCCACGTCTTCCTGGAACTTCAAATTTATTTCTCAATACTTTCGGAACGTGAAAATAGGCCACACAGCCAAATTTTTTCAGATAATTTAATTTCGGTTTATTACTGTCCAAATTTCTAATGGAATTTTTTCTTTCCCTTTTCGTGGTGTTACATTAGATACCTGAGTACTACAATTAATAGCTTCGGCCCAAATTTTAAAGGAAGCTTACTTTCATATAGTAAAGATCTAGCTCTTTCTAAAAGAACACGGTTCGCTCTTTCTGCTTTACCATTACTTTCACTGTTGTATGGAATAGTTTTTTCATGAAATATTCCTGAATTAGCAAGGAAAGTATCTAGTTGCTCATTTACAAATTCTAACCCATTATCAGTTCTCATCTTTTAATCCTTTTATCAGTTAAATTTTCATATTTAGCTTTAAATTGAGAAAATATATCAAACACTTCATTTTTATTTTTTAAGAAATAAGTAAAGTACATGCCAGAAAAATCATCTACAATTACCATAAAATATTTAGCACCACCATATGATTCGATATTAATTGGACCACACAGGTCGGCATGGAGCAACTCAAGAATTTGTGAACTCTGATTTATTTCAATACTACGATGAGTTTTTCTAGTTACCTTACTTATATCACAAGTTTCACATCTGAAATTGTTTACATTATCAATATCAATATAATCTTTCATTTTAAGTATATATTTACAATTTAAATGACATAACCTGTTATGCCAAATTTCATAATTATTAGTAGATTGGTCAGAAAAATAACACTCAGAATTATAAACAGGTTCTAATTTTATTTCTAATCTACCATTATTTTTAAATGCTTTTGTTATTAACTTATTATTTTTATCATATATCAATACACAATTATTATCTGATTTAATCTTACAACCTTTATCCATTAAACATGTTACAGACAGTAAATTACATCTTAATTGAGGAACATAACTGACATTAGTAATTGTCAAATTAATAGAATTACAATGCTTTGTACTCACAGTTTTAGCTGAAACGTTACCTGTTCCTTGACTTACAATTTTGGAATCTTTATCTGCCAAATAAATATCCATAATTTCTGGACTTATTTGCTGAAACCATGCAGGGTCTTTGGCCATATGACAGGATGCTCCACTGTCCAGGATCCAAGTGTTATCACAGACGTTTTCTTCGCGGTTTGAAGCTGTGAAAACTGAATTTGAAGAAGTACCTGGATTTCTTGATGGATTATTTCTTTGGGTCGTTCTGTTTGGCATGTTTTTATTTTTGTAAAAACAATCCTTTGCAATGTGATTTTGCCTTCGGCATATATAGCAAAGCCTCGTTTGTCTTTCATTTTTCTTTCTAGAATAAAATGCTCCAGCATTTATTCCTTCCATGCGATTTTTAGATGGTAAGTTGACGGATGCTTCTTCTTCTCTTAGAATTTGGAGGATTTCATCTAAAGATTTCTCTCGCTGGGTCTTCAAAATTTCCCTCAGGCGTGTGAATTTTTCTGTCAGTCCTCGAACTGTATAATACACCAATTCCCTCTGTGAGACTTCTAAGCCGAGGGAGTGACACTTAGTCGAGATACCCCTCGCTCTTGCAATGTAATCCATCGCGTTTTCTCCTTTGTTCATGATCAGGTTTTTGAGTTCATTGCCCGCGTCGATTTTGCGGTCCTCCACGCGTCCGATGAAAGTCCCTCTAATTTTTTCCCACAGCACTTTGGCGTTGTCCTCTTCCGCAAACTGTAGCGCCTGTTCGTCGGCAAGGGATAGCTTTATATACGAGACGGCGTCAGCATTTCTTTGTTCCCAATCGGAATCCTCCTTACGGCTGAGGTCTTCGGGTTTTTCGTTGCTAACCATAATATCCAATCTTTTCAGGCTCAAAGCAGCCTTCATCTTAAGAGCCCATATAAAATAGTTCGTCCCATTTAAATTGGGGACAGTTATCTTATCCATTTTTGGCAAAAAGTTCACACAGTTCACTAAGACTATTCACAGTTCACCAACCACGCTCTGCTACCAATTTGTTGTTCTTTTTGTAAAAATAATTCTTCAGACCTCTTCTGGACAGCACACTTTATTATGGACAATTAAATAAAACGATTAAGAATACCGCACACAGCATAAATAAAGTTCATAGCACACAGCGTGTAGATCGTGTGGTCCCCGTAGAAGAAGTGCGTTGGATTAAGCGGGAAAAAGAACGCGTGGGCGCATCACACAGATATCCTTACGCCAGAAAAAATAGTTCGCTCGCTTCAACCCAACACACCCCTCCTGCGAGTGATACATTTTTTTTCAAACACAAGAACAATATCATAAACACATATACATAATACACATAAAATATAACAAATACAGTGACATAAAAATCATGAGAGTAATGAAATTTTTTCCATTGAATATTGTAACTTTTGTACATTCGTGGTTTTAGTAAGAAAATCTGCAATTAAAACATCAGTTTGAATGTATTCCAATTTTATTGCAGTATCTTCAATTAAATCTTTCACAAAATGAAAACGTAAATTCATATGCCTTGATTTATTTGAAGAACAGTTACCCTTAATCCACTGAATTGCTGCTTGACTATCTGAATTTAAAGTTACAGCATTACTTATAAATTGTTTACATTTTAATTCAGTTAACAAATTTACAGTCCAAATTATATCTTTACAAATTTCAGAAATAGAAAACAACTCTGCTTCACATGTTGATAGACTAACACTTTTCTGTTTACGACATTTCCATAAAATTAATGAATTACCAAGTAAGATTACACCACCTGAAAATGATTTTCCATTTTCTGCATTTCCCCAACTTGCATCTGAACTAGCATTTAAAATACCAAATTCTTTTTCATAAAACAATTTTTTCTCTTTTGTACCCATCAAATATCTTAATACTCTTTTAGCCAAATTATAATGTCTTTTCTCTGGTTTATGATTAAATTGTGATAAATAAGATGTTACAAATGAAATATCAGGGCGAGTTCTATTAGCTAAATACAAAAGTTCACCAATTAATTCCTGATACATAGTAATGTCAATAAATTCATTTGTAGAAGAAAAACTTTTATCTTCCCCTTTCACAATTGGAGTCTTAACACTTTTACAATTTTCTAAATTATATTTAATCAATAATGAATTAATATATTCACACTGAGATAAATAAATACCATTTTCATGTTTTTCAATTTCCATACCTAAAAACTTATTAGTTTTGTTTTCAACCACTTCAAATACATTTTTAATCTTATTAACAATATATTCATACATTTTATCATTGTTACAAAAAATAGCTAAATCATCTACATACATACATAATATAAGGACACTTTGATTATCAGTTTTAATAAATACACAATTATCAGAAGCTAATTGTTTTAAACCAAATTTTTCTAATTCACACCTTAATTTCATATACCAGTTTCTACCTGACTGTGGCAAACCATAAATACTTTTTTTCAATTTACAAACTTTGTCATCTCCAATTAATTTCTCATAACCAGGTGGAGGTAACACATACACAGTCTCTTCTAAATCACTATATAAGTAAGCAGTTTTTACATCAAAGAAATTAACATTTAATTTTAATTTAGCTGCAAGTGCAATTAACAATCGAAAAGATTCAATATTTACAACTGGTGAATACGACTCTGAATAATCTATATTTTTAATTTGATTAAAACCAGCTGCTACAAGCCTTGCTTTGTATTTAAAAATTTTCCCAGCATCATTTTGTTTTAAACTATACACCCACTTAGTTTTTATCAATTTTGATTTTGCAGGTTTTTGTACTACTTCCCATACTTTATGTTTATCTAACGAATCTAATTCATTCTCCATTGCTAATTTCCAATTTTTCCCAATTAGCACTATTTTTTGCCTCAAAATAAGAGTTCGGTACATTATCCGTTAAATGAACTGACATCTGCTTAGATTTTAGTCTTTCCGACCTTCTAACAGGGATTTGATTTTGTACATCATTCAACTCAAGTACTGGGAGTTGGATTCTGCCTGTCTGATGCGATGATGTAGTCTGAAGGGGAATTGAGTTATCATTCTCAATTACCACAGGCTCATTATTTATTTCAAAACTAGACAATACTCTATTTTCTGAATTTTGATTAATTTCGTTTATTTCGGGAGAGATTTCAAAAAACGAGTCAATATCCCATGTTTCATTTTCAATTTCACCTAAATAACTACTACCCTTTAAAGATTCATTGAATTTAACTGATCTCTCTTCAATTACTTTTTTATTTTTAATATCATAAATTCGATATCCCTCCTTTCTCTAGCATATCCTAGCATAATTCCACGTCTTCCTGGAACTTCAAATTTATTTCTCAAAACTTTCGGAACGTGAAAATAGGCCACACAGCCAAATTTTTTCAGATAATTTAATTTCGGTTTATTACCTGTCCAAATTTCTAATGGAATTTTTTCTTTCCCTTTTCGTGGTGTTACATTAGATACCTGAGTACTACAATTAATAGCTTCGGCCCAAAATTTTAAAGGAAGCTTACTTTCATATAGTAAAGATCTAGCTCTTTCTAAAAGAACACGGTTCGCTCTTTCTGCTTTACCATTACTTTCACTGTTGTATGGAATAGTTTTTTCATGAAATATTCCTGAATTAGCAAGGAAAGTATCTAGTTGCTCATTTACAAATTCTAACCCATTATCAGTTCTCATCTTTTATCCTTTTATCAGTTAAATTTTCATATTTAGCTTTAAATTGAGAAAATATATCAAACACTTCATTTTTATTTTTTAAGAAATAAGTAAAGTACATGCCAGAAAAATCATCTACAATTACCATAAAATATTTTGCACCACCATATGATTCGATATTAATTGGACCACACAGGTCGGCATGGAGCAACTCAAGAATTTGTGAACTCTGATTTATTTCAATACTACGATGAGTTTTTCTGGTTACCCTACTTATATCACAAGTTTCACATCTGAAATTATTTACATTATCAATATCAATATAATCTTTCATTTTAAGCATATATTTACAATTTAAATGACATAACCTGTTATGCCAAATTTCATAATTATTAGTAGATTGGTCAGAAAAATAACACTCAGAATTATACACAGGTTCTAATTTTATTTCTAATCTACCATTATTTTTAAATGCTTTTGTAATTAACTTATTATTTTTATCATATATCAATACACAATTATTATCTGATTTAATCTTACAACCTTTATCCATTAAACATGTTACAGACAGTAAATTACATCTTAATTGAGGAACATAACTGACATTAGTAATTGTCAAATTAATAGAATTACAATGCTTTGTACTCACAGTTTTAGCCGAAACGTTACCTGTTCCTTGACTTACAATTTTGGAATCTTTATCTGCCAAATAAATATCCATATTTTCTGGACTTATTTGCTGAAACCATGCAGGGTCTTTGGCCATAAGACAGGATGCTCCACTGTCCAGGATCCAAGTGTTGTCACAGACGTTTTCTACGCGGTTTGAAGCTGTGTATACTGAATTTGAAGAAGTACCTGGATTTCTTGATGGATTATTTCTTTGGGTCGTTCTGTTTGGCATGTTTTTATTTTTGTAAAAACAATCCTTTGCATTGTGATTTTGCCTTCGGCATATATAGCAAAGCCTCGTTTGTCTTTCATTTTTCTTTCTAGAATAAAATGCTCCAGCATTTATTCCTTCCATGCGATTTTTAGATGGTAAGTTGACGGATGCTTCTTCTTCTCTTAGAATTTGGAGGATTTCATCTAAAGATTTCTCTCGCTGGGTCTTCAAAATTTCCCTCAGGCGTGTGAATTTTTCTGTCAGTCCTCGAACTGTATAATACACCAATTCCCTCTGTGAGACTTCTAAGCCGAGGGAGTGACACTTAGTCGAGATCCCCCTCGCTCTTGCAATGTAATCCACCGCGTTTTCTCCTTTGTTCATGATCAGGTTTTTGAGTTCATTTCCCGCGTCGATTTTGCGGTCCTCCACGCGTCCGATGAAAGTCCCTCTAATTTTTTCCCACAGCACTGTGGCGTTGTCCTCTTCCGCAAACTGTAGCGCCTGCTCGTCGGCAAGGGATAGCTTTATATACGAGACGGCGTCAGCGTTTCTTTGTTCCCAATCGGAATCCTCCTTACGGCTAAGGTCTTCGGGTTTTTCGTTGGTAACCATAGTATCCATCTTTTCAGGCTCAAAGCAGCCTTCATCTTAAGAGCCCATATAAAATAGTTCGTCCCATTTAAATTGGGGACAGTTATCTTATCCATTTTTGGCAAAAAGTTCACACAGTTCACTAAGACTATTCACAGTTCACCAACCACGCTCTGCTACCAATTTGTTGTTCTTTTTGTAAAAATAATTCTTCAGACCTCTTCTGGACAGCACACTTTATTATGGACAATTAAATATAACGATTAAGAATTCTGCACACAGCATAAATAATGTTCATAGCACACAGCGTGTAGATCGTGTGGTCCCGTAAAAGAAGTGCGTTGGATTAAGCGGGAAAAAGAACGCGTGGGTGCATCACACAGATATCCTTACACCAGAAAAAATAGTTCGCTCGCTTCAACCCAACAATTTTATTATAGTTCTATGGGAGAAAGAGAGAGTGCAATAAAAAAAGTACATGTTTATGAATTTTCATTATAATTATTTCAGTGAAAAGAATGTTTGGCATTGTTTTTAATGCAAGAAAGCTCAGCAAAGGGGTTTAAATCTGGATTTATTATATGTTTTGAAATTTCGTGCAATATTTTTTTAAATATTGCACGTGAATGAATTTTATTCTAAAATATTGTTGCAAATTACTTTCAAAAATATTACTAGGGCTGAATTAAAATTAAATTATGAAAATCTTTATGTATCATCATTTTGTATAAATCTCTAATGTAATTTTAGATTAAATACTGCTGTCGAGCAAATATACCGGGTGCTGGTTTAAGTTCTGACCCTTCGCCTTTATTTGAGAAGGGTGTTAGCTATTTTCTTTACATGTGATGTTTAGATATATTAAAGAGGCTATAAACACAACGGGTGATATAAGTTGTAACGGCATCTAATAATAAACCAAAAAATTAGCGTTCCTGTTCCGAAAATTGGTAAGTACCGAAAAAAGGTTGTAGAGCAACTTCGATTTTGTACGAAAAGACACTTTGCGCGCAATAATACATTGAATATGGCAAGTAAAAATGTTAGATTGTTTAAGATAGTTTGTTCATAATTTTCAGCACTCTTTTACTCCATTAAAAGTTGGAAAAGAGAAAGGAACACCTAAAAATCAGCGAACACAATGTTACAATGCACATCGCGCATCTCTCTTTTCCATGCTGCAATTATTAATACCATAACAGGTAACACGCAAACACAAGAATCAATGATTCGTTCAATTTAGTATTGATGGAAGTTGTTGGTCTCTATTTGTATAATAACTATTAATATCACTATTAAATCTAACTATTTTAAAATTTTTTTTTACAAATTCTGATGCATTTCCGAAAATTTCGGGTATTACTGTTAAGTTCCCATGATTTCCTAGAAATTCTCGTGTAGGAAAAGAGGGCAGGAATTCAGAAACCTTGCATATTATTTGAAATGTTGATTTTATTTCTAACTGGTTCAAGATAATGTTACAAAAGTCGTGTCGTTTTTCATCATACCTTACTGGTAGGGCCTGTACAAGTCTATGCTCATCTAGATAAATCTCCACTTCATTTTGTATTTTTCGAAGACGGCCTTTTGAAAGGCTACAGTTTTCTTTGAATTCACTTGTGTTGCTTTGTATGTTTGCGCGGGTGTATGCCAATATATCTTCAGGATAAGCTTACCGTCTAACTTTTTCTTTGTGTGTGTGTGTGTGTGTGTGTGTGCGCGTGCGTGCGTGCGTGTGGTGTGTGTGTGTGTGCGTGTGTGTGTGTGTGTGTGTGTGTAACATAGCCAAGAAACATTTAAGCATAGCAAGAAACATTTTGCAATATAAAACGCAATATCCTTTCAAAGTGCAATATAAAACGTGTAATATAATATATTTTTTACATCATCTCTATCTGTCCCCCGTTAAATCACGACCAAGCAATTGCGTGATTTGTGCATTCCGCTTTTAACATTATAGTGCACAAGGTGCCTTTTCGTTCGTACAAAATCGAAGATAGTCTGCAATTTTGTAACTCACTTTTTTTCCGGTATCTATAACTGTCTTGGATGACAGTCATCCTAACTGCCGCTCCATGCATTGTAACTTATCTTGTGTCCGCCCCTAGCTATTTTACCATATTTAAACAAGGCAATAGATATCTACGTTCTCAAGCTAAAAAGGGGAGGCAGGATAGGATTTCAGTGGGCATCCTGTATATAGTCTGAGAGTGAATTCAGCAATGTTCACCAAATAAAAGCGAGTAGTTTTAACTAAGTTTTTGAAATACTAAAGTAGATACAACGGAATAATTAGTTTCAAGTTAAAAGAACTGCAACACAGTTATGTTAAAAAATTTTGATCTAATCAAATTAAACGTAAGTAATTGCTTATTTGAATGTTCTTAGTTTAATAAATAACGGAAATAAAAATATTATATTTACACCCATTGCTTAGAAAAATACCATTTTTAATAGTACATCTTATTTTGCTTAGTAATTTTAAATATAATATAACGCCTAACTATATTTGATTTAAACTGAATTTTCGATAAGTAAATTATCCCTTAATGAGTCTAATCTCACTCGGTTTATTACATCTCTATTCCTATTTGCTCCTTCGCATTTAAATTCGTTAGTTATTGACATATAATCCATATATAGAGAAACTATATTTTTATATATTTTACAATAGACTAAACAATATTTGCACATCTCTTAATATTTTTTGAGCAAATATCCCTAATAATGAACATTTCTGACACTTTTGTTCATTTTATATATGTATATAAATTGATTTTTAGTTTACTGTTCTTTCAGCATGGAATGGGAATTCCGTCTTTATCCATCTTACTACATGAAATCATAAAGCTGATGTATCATGCTCAGTGTCAAGATGTGACATTCCTTCGGCTCGGGACATGCGGTGGAATAGGTAAGACCTTAAGGGGATATGGTACCCTAAAAATCATTAAACTGTCGAAAAAGTTTTTATTGGCTCATTTGATACCCCGAATCTTTATAAATATGCCTGCAAAATTTCAAAGCTTTACCTACATTTTTCATTAAGTAATGGAGCAATGTTTGAAGCTAAACAGCAACTACTACGCCTACATTTCAGATTATCTGCTAGAAAAGAGCCTGATAAAAAAATGAATTAATTATTTTTCTAATGCGCATCAATGAGATTGACATTATATATGCAGTAATATATCATTTTAAGAAAGAATTGTGCAATTCATGCAAAAATTCTAGTTTGTGAATTATTTACTGGATTTGGTCAAGATTTAAAAGTTGTGTGCTTTTTATGATATTATTATGAATGAAATTAAAACTTCAAAACGGATTCTCCCAAAGCACAAATACTATATCTCTTTTTGATAACTCAGATAATTAAAAAACTAATTCGCAAGAATAAAAAACTCTCCCATTTTTATATATATATTTTTGGTGATATATATATATCCCATGTGTGCGAGATTCAACACATTTATTATTAAAATATTTTAAGATATTTATTTAAACAAATGCACATATACAGTTCTTAGATTTTGATGTATTTTACCTATAAATTGCTATTTGATTTTGCTTTTATTCGTGTACAATATTTAACATGCGAAGGCTTTTAAAATCATGGAAATAAAAAATAAAGACATAAACATCTTTTGTACATGTTGTGCATTAGCTCTGAAGTGTGTGTATTTATTTTTTTTTATAATTATTAAGATAAAGTTTTATGAAATATTGATCTTTCATTCGTTTTTTACTACATATTCATTATGGCAGTATACTGTTTAATTGTTCTACATTTGTGCAGTTTTTTATGGTAAGTAGTTTTAAATAAGCTAATTAACATTTCATAAAATTTTCAGACTATTCGATGAATATTATATCATGCTATTCATGGAATGAAAACTTCAAACTCATATTTCTCCATGTTGAATATTTGTACATATACTGTTATTCAAAACCCTGTGGCTTTTTTGATAATTGAAGTATGGATTTGAAATTTTTTATACATGTTCTGAAATGTATGTTTTGTAAAACTGTGCATGGAATTAGCTCTAACATGTTTAGTACTTTTTCTAAAAAATTTCAAAATCAAAATTAATGTTTTTTGGGGAATTTTTGGAAGTTTAACTATATAAAAATTTTAAAAAATTAAAGAGCAGCATCAGAAAAAAAAACCCATGCATGTTTTTTATGTAATATATTATAAAGTACTTGAAAAAAAATTTTGAAAGAAAAGAGATATTTAAAAAAGCCTTAGGGATTTAAAAAATGTTTAAAAAAGCTAAAAAAATTTAAATTTTTCAAACATTTTGCAACAAATTAAAAAAAATTTTATGGAATTATTAATAAATATTAACCTTTATGAAATACAATTAAAACCAAATATCAAATATTAAAAATTAAAAAAAATTGTGAAGATGGTACCATATCGCCTTAAATCTCTTTTAGGTAAAACAATGAAATGAGCACCAAAATTAATATTTCAATAAAAGTAATTATGAAATATTTTCCTAAATTTACAGTACATTTTGTCAAAATTTTAAAATGTATCTTTTAAAACACTGATTCTCAAAACGTTCTTCTCAACATATTGCTTGGTATTACTTTTTTCCTTTCTTTTTAAATTCAGCATAACTTGTTAATGTTTTATTTACAAAAGAATATGTTTTTTTAGGTATACCAGCTGGCTCTTTAGTCATCACTGAAGAAGCAGTAGATGGTATGATGCGGAACTATTTAGAACTGGTACGTGCCGCAACATTAAAAAATAATTGCATTGTTACTTGACCAAAATTTTTATGTATGGTTTAAAAAAGGTTCTCACTTGCTAATTACTTAGTTTAATCCCTTTATAATAATTCATGAATTAAAAATTACTAAAATTTAGCGTTTTCATTCCCATTTTAACAATCAGTTGCAATAATGTTTTTATTATCACTATTATAAATGTAGACAATTGTATATTTATATACATTTTAAATAAAATTTATCGATAGTTCTAATGCTTTTTTTCTTTGCTGTGCAGGATATTTTAGGGAAAAAAGTACAAAGACTGGCTGTTTTGGACAAAAATTTAGCAAAAGAACTTAAGGAAATAGCGGATCAAGAAATGACTGAATGCAAGGCATTTTTCGGGAAAACTATGTGTACTAATGATTTTTATGAGGGTTGGTGGTTATATATTTCCTATTATATTGAATTTATTGTGCTTGTGATATATAGTAATAGTTTTGATAAATATTCAGAAAAGTTAAATATCGATTGCAAGATAATCATGGTAATATTCAATAGTAATAGAATTTTTTTTAATACAGAAATATGTTTAAGGGATTAATAAAGAATTCATTCATTTTCTTTTAAAAATAGCCATTTTGGGTACTTTTGTATTGTCGCAACAGTTTTGGCAAAATTGTATCAAATGAAGTGCATGGTTGCCAATTCAGCTTGTCTGGTATATGCAAAATCGGGGTTGCCAACTTGAAGAATTATCTTGAACGTTGGCATTGTTACGATTGTACGTAAGTACCCCATTTTGTTCATTTTAAATATTAAAAGTATTATTTAGAGACCTTTTTATTCAAGTTCATTTTCCAAAAATAGGCAAAAGATTAAAAAGTACCTTATTTTCTTTTTCTACGTCGGAAATTGATTCTTAGTGAGAACTACTGCTTTATCAAGCATTCCGTTTTTGGAAAGAAATATTTTTTAGAACAAAACAAAAATGTTTGCGTTACTTTCTTATTTATGAAATAGGGAATATTTTAATTAGTCATATTATTTTAACTAGATTATTTGGTATTTAATTCATTTGTTTGATTTAATAATTTTTTGCATTTAATTTTTTCCGAGGATAAGGGAACGAAATTGAAAATCATTTGCAAAAAATCATTGCAATTGTTGCAATAGATTTGAAAATGTGAGATTTTTGAAAATTAAATGCTGATTAATCCATGACACTAAATTTCCTAATTCGAAAAGATTTTGTATAACAGTTAATTACCTTTAAAATATTTTTTGCACTTTCTATTAAAACAGAGAATAGAGATTTCAAAGATTAATTTCTATTTGAAATTTATTTATTTGCTCATTGGTATTGGAATATTTTATAAATGCAAAATAGCTTGCTAAACAACAGTGGATGTACTTAATGATGTATCACTGTTGTTTTAAATTGTTAATAATAGGGATCATATTTGATTCTCAATGGTGATTACTACAATAAACTAAAATTAATCACATATCAAAACAACACTTTTTCTAGCTAAAAAGTAAGTTCTGAAATTAAAATACAGAAAGTCAACACAAGGCTTAATCGTGCAAGGTCTCGTTCTGTTTTAAAACGTGCTCTTGCAATCTACTTCCTTCATTGTGACGGGATCCGAAGACAATTAAACTTTTACACAGCAATTATACGATACAAAAACAATAACTGCACCGACAGTCTTGAATTTTTGTTGATAGAGATTAAAAAAGACAGTATAAAGGAAGATAGATACAATCTTTTAACTTACGTATTACGTGAAAAAATTATTAGTTTTACAATTCTCAAAAACAAATAGATATCTAAATTTACATTATATTCCATTAACGTTTATGTCTCATCAGGTAACGAAGGATAATATGCTATCAAGTAGAATCGATATTGAACATATAATGCTGGCCATTAAAATTGCAACATCATAAAGGAAGAATTATACGCGCGTCAAATTCACATGAAAGGAAAAAGATGCTAGGACATACAAATGATTAGCATTTAAGCGCAATTGAACGATACACGAGGGAGAAATGTTATCGCACACATTGTGCAAAAGTTACGTAGCAGGCTTCTCATTTGAATATTGGTAGCTTGTGATAAGATCATGTTATGGCTCGTATGAGGAGAAATGGAAATGGTTATCAACACGTGTTGGAATTTGGTAGCAGCAGGATCGCGGCCTACCAAGGCGCAATTTATTGTTCCACGATATTGTTACTTCCATTGATCGGAATCCAACAACTGTCATGCGACTATGGAACAGATGGATTCAGGAGTCGTACAGAAAAGATGTCATGCACAATGTCAATATGCTCCCACCACTAACGCTTGAGAAGACGGATATGTTGTCAAGTCGGTCTAGCAAGATCATGTACCTTGAATCTAAAAGTGAACTTATTTGTAGCGTGACAAGTATCTGCACGGACAGTGCGATTTCAGATTATTTTTAGCCATTTAAATCTGTCTTCTCGTCAGTAGCAGGAATTCCATATATTCATAATCTTGAATTTAATAAAAATCAAAGAATTAATTAGTTCAGCAACTGCAGAAAATCAAGGTATTTATTAGATTAGGAAATTCTGTATAATATTCATAAAAGATTTGCGGTTTACAAGAAAAGTCAAGCACTGGTTATCTCCTAGGGGGGGGGGAGGTTGTATTCTAAAAATTTACTATTTCCTGTGTAAATTCCTATTGCTGCTTGTCAAGAAATACATACAATTTAAATTTTTTCCGAAGTTTTCATACATTTCATTTTTTTTTTAGATAAATTTAAGCTGTATGTTTTTTTACACTTTGTCACAAAAAAAATATATGCACCCAGAAGGAAACGAGCTACTCTCACGAAACTTGACATATATGTAGTGTATGAAGAGATAAACAAATTATTACAAATTACGAAGAATGGGTTGTTTTATTAAAAATATATGGCTTGAGAAAGTTACATATTAATAGGTAGAAAACCCACCTCTGGTAGCTATACAAGCCGAAAGAGGGCGTAGCATCGAATCAATAAGATTGCTTATGACCCCCTGCGGAAGATCATGCCAGAATCTTTGCAATTGGCAGTTTGCTCCCGAGTATTCCGAGTCTGGGAGGCCTTTCAAGCACGTCCCAGACCATTCTCTATTGGAGAGAGGTTTGGTGGCCTGCAAGGCCGTGGAAGTACGTCATCCTTGAAGACATTGCTTGGAGAGTCGTGAAGTGTGTGGACAAGCGTTGTCTTGCCGATAAATAGCACCTGGGTGACATGATAGCATAAGCAGTACAACTGATGTTTAAATCTCGTCCACGTAACTGGCAACTGCGTGCCATCAAAGTACTTTGAAGGATGACTAGAGGGAATCGAGTGTCCCAACAAATCATTCCCCACCCTGCCACACCTTATATAATCACCGTATGCCTCTCAGTGACAAATACTGGGTGGGACCGGTGGCCTGGTCACCTTCACTCACGTATGCCTTGGTCATCAGCATTGAGACTGAATCAGAATTCATCGCTGAAGATCACACGCCTCCAGTCAGTCACTCTCCAGCTTGTCCGAAGTCGGAAAAAATCCAAACGATACTGCCTGTGATGGATCGGTGGTAATCGTCTTTATGGTCATCGGCTCCTTTTACTTGAGTCGGCAAATCGTCACCGAATGCTTTCCCTTGTACCACCGGATGCCCGGAAGATGGTAAATAGCGCCGAATCAATTCCTTGTTGGTAAGAACGTCGCCGCTCTTTTTATTACGCGATCATCCCACGCATTAAAGTTCCTGGGATGCCCAAACCCCTCCACGAAGGTAAACTATCCCTTCCGTGATTCATTAGTGCCAACACCGATTAACTACCATATAGCTACGACGGAGGTGGTGACTGATACGCCTGTTCGACTAACCTGCTATCTGAGGTGTTCTATACTCCCCCTCTCAAAGTGCGACAATTATTCATACTGTCACCTGTTACGTCTCCAAATCATCTCCAGTCATAATACCGTTCATCCAAGTAAACAGATTTGTTTGAATAACCCTATGGCACGAGCAATCATGCTTTTAAACTCTCCCAACTGCGCATCTCATATGCCCATAGCACGCTTACCCTCGTCTCGTTGGCGTCGTTGTTTTAATCATTTGCATATCTCTTACCAGACTACATTCATACCAAGTTTCGTGATAATAGTTGAATTTCTCATGGGTGCATATATTTTTTTGTGACAGAGTGTATTTTACTATAGAAATATTATTTGTTATGAACAATTTATTCTAAATTTTATTTAGAAATTATATTTTTTATATGTTTGTTATGTGGGGAATGTTAAATTAAAATCAGCGATTTATTTTACTTCAACGAATAATATGCATGCTGGTAGATAGATACTTGATCAATTTTATTAAACAATTATAAAAAGAAAATATAAATTACTTTAAAAATTTCAATAACATAAAAAGAGCTTTACATTTAATACTATACATATATATATATATATATATATATATATATATATATATATATATAATGACTTCTTCTAGCACTCTTTAACTTTACTCCGTTAAATTCTAATTCTTTGTTACCAGACAGTTATAATCTTAATATTAATCTAATTGCTTGCGCGCATTTGCAACCAATCACGACTCCTGTTACAAAGGAGTCATACGACCTTCATCGCCAGTATAAAGGCTAGGAGCAGTCGGTTGCTCTCTCTCTCTGTGCTTTGTCAGTTTGTCAACAATGTGTCCGCGTCGCTGCTAAGTGTTGCTTCCGCTTTATATGTGTGTGTTTAACATCTATAAATTATGTTAATGTGATTGCATTTGATTATTGGTGATTATAAATAAAAGAAGATGAAACTAACAGTGAAGAAGATTTCTATGAAGACACAGCAAACATAAATAACCCTCGGCCAATCTACATGTAAAAGACCAACACCGGCCACGCTACAAAGATACTTCGCCAAGTTCGCCATCATTATATGTATATATATATATTCGTATGATCAAGATATTACACATTAGAGAATTCATACATATATAGGCACAAAGCAGCCCAACACATGAATGAAAGATATTTAAATGTATATAAATTAATCACAATTCAAAAATAAACAAAAGTTTTGAGATTATTAGAATTCTATAATGCTAAATCCTATTTCAAAACATCAATGGCGAATATAAAATCATAAAATATCAACATTTTAAAACAAAATTAAAAATTTATAAATTAGCGAAGTGCAACTTCTGACTTAGAACCGATAAGTAGGGTTAAAATAGTTTGATGGCACCAACCTTACCCATATTGCAACTTGGTAAGCCAATCTGAAAATATCCATATTCTCATAAATTCAAACATTTAAGACTTAAAATTAAGCTGTTTGCCATCCCATTCTGAAAGGTATTGTAACATAAAAATATTAAAATTCTAAAACAACTAAATGCACAATATAACTGAACCACCAAAACATCAAAGATAATGCACCCATCTTCAAAACAAAAATATGAAAATTCACTAAAATCTCTAAAATTTAAAAGTTTGAATTAAGAACCAACTATATTCACTTATGAAATACCTCAAAACACCATCACGCAAGTATCTTAAATATCCAAATAGCTGAATATGCAACAAATCCTAATTGCACAAATCATCAAAAACTCAATTAGGATAGTGTTCCAAAATGTATTATTTTAGTTCGAAATAGCAATAATTTTTTTTTCTAGGAGCTGAGCATATATTTCGAATTCGCGAGAGGTTCGTATTATCGAAGGTTTGAATTAATGAGAGTCGACTGATATATATCGTAATTTTTTTATCTCATTAGGTCAGGGAAGATTGGATGGAGCTTTCTGTGATTACACGATAGATGATAAAATGGCATTTCTGAAAGATATACATTCAAAGGGTGTTACCAATATGGAAATGGAATCTCTAGCATTTGCTGCCATGTGCCATCATGCCAATATAAAAGGTGAACTCATTTCTTCTTGGATTTTAACAGTCTGTATTCTCTCATTTTCCTTAGAAGAGAATATAGACATTACTATAATTGTTATCCATTAAAATGTTATAAAAGTTAAGTTTTCATTTTGGAAATTATAAAATTAATAAAGGTTCTTTTTATATTTCAATCGTATGTAAAGAAAATATTATAGTATTTATTAGAATTAAATTTAAATACTTTTCAATAGTTCAGTAAAGAATTAAGTTAAAAAAATATTAAAAATAAATGCAATACACACTGTTAAGAAATAACATAAGACCACTTGTCTACTGAGAAAAAGTACGAAAATTAATATGTTATTGACTCTCCATTTTTCCTTTTAACTTCAGCACTCTGCTTTTCATTGAAATGACTCAAGAGGTTAAGTTCAATTTCAGAAATACTGAGCCATTCTTTTCCAATGGCTACTTATAGTTCATCGACAGGTTAAAACTGTTTATTATTAGCTTAAACATTGGAAAATAATATATCCCAAAAGGTTGTCCGTGGAAATCAAGTCTGGAGTTTGTACGATGTGGCAAAACATTAATTTTTCTTTTTTAAATCCTTTTGGGGTGAATGGTAAGAAGCATTGGCTTGTTGAAATATCCAGTTAGCATCAGTCCATAACGGTGTCAAATGATCGAATAACATAGCGATATTGTGCAGAGTCAATACGCCGCAAAATTCGCTGGAAATCATACAATTCATCATACTTAAAGGCTCCCCAAACCATTACTGGTTCCCCTTCTGTTAGTCAATTGTAGAATTTTTTCGTCATCAATGGTTCTTCATGTCATTCCAATACTGTTTGTAATCATCGGGATCGCGTCACAAGGTAAAATTTCTTTTTAACAGAAAGTATATTTTATTTCTATTCGATGTTCCATGACACGATATTTTTAACCCAATTCAGTTTTTTTCCCCTCGATGGTGCTTCAATAAATTTGATATGTTTTCATCTTTTTCTTAATTTTTTTGTTAGTATTTAAGACTCTTACAAACTGTGGTATGGGAAGTTTTTTTGTTGAAATAATCTTTTCTAGTTATGGCATTCTGAACAACAGTTCATCAACATCGTATGGAAATAACTTTTTATCCTGAGGTATCTTCATATAAATCATATAAAACTATCTTCTAGCTAAGAAATAGTTAATTCATCAGGAAGAAAACTGTCTTTCTGGTATAATGGTGGAAGAGTCTTTAGAAAATGGGGCTTGGCTAACCCTGGATTTTTTTAATTAATTTGATACTGATTTAAACCGGGAAGGAGGGAAGGCTTGCTAAGCAAATATTGGTGATGATAGCATAGCACCTAGAAATCTCTGAAAAATGTTTAAACAAAATCATAAAATCATCAATATTAATAATCGGGCGAAAGTATTCAAATGTAGCAACTAGTTTGGAGCTGAGGGAGTACATGGTAAATGTGTGCTGCAAAAAAAAAAAAAAAAAAAAGATTGACGTTATGTAACAAAATTTTTCTTGAGATTTAAGAATAGCATAAACATCGCACAAAAAAATTCAACTGTGCAGTAAAATAAAAATAAGTTTATTTGAGAAATATATTCGTTTCTTCATGTTTTCTTTTATTTACCGCAGGTGCTGTTATTTGTGTCAGCCTTCTAAATCGCCTTTTGGGAGACCAGATCAGTGCTTCCAAAGATATAATGGAGGAGTGGCAGGAGAGACCACAGAAACTAGCGATCAAGTTCATCAAGAAACGCCTAAATATGTAGCCCAAAAAGTGTTGATGATTTTTTCGTGCATTCCGTTGCCCCTTACATTAAAATTTTTGTCTTCACCAAGTTCCTGGCATATTGAGTTTAGAATTGTCTAGCAAAAAACTGTGAGAAGACAAGGCAGTGCTACATCTGGTTTTTCAGCCACGCCTAAAGGAGTTCGTTTCTGCTTTTGTCCTTTAAAAATATCTTACCATAGCAATAACAAAAGACGAGTGTGATTTTTTTCTCAGAGTAACATGTTTTTCAAAGTATTCTTCCTTTGAATTATATATAATACATGAACTTTTTAATTAAAACCTACGTTGAATAGTATATCCTTAATTGTATAGACAAAAAATAATTTTGTGCTTCGTTAGAAATGTTTTTTAAGGATAAATCAAATGGAAATAGGCAGTCAAGAATTCGAATGAAATCTGTGGATGTATTAAAAAAGCGAGAGTTTGATGAATTGTGCATTTTGCAATGTCAGGAGTTTCAGTAGATGCATTTATCACACAAATTCATTTGTAAACTGAAATATTTTGCGTTAAATTCAAATTTTCTATCAGTAGTTGTAAAATATTTCCAAATGTGTGGATAAGTATTAAGCTGAGAATTTATTTTAACCTGTAATTAATATTTATTTTAATTCATTCCAATTCTCTTGTTACCACCCAAAACGTTGTATATTTTTCTACAAGGCTCATTTATAATGATAAGCATGCCCATTTCATATAAGAATTTAATAATTTTAAAGGAATGAAAATTAAAATTTTATTATAAAGTGAATGGCAAATTAAGAATTAAAACTTTTTAAGAAATATTAAATTGATAAAACACATGATTCTAGAAGAAAGAAAAAATATTTTTGAAAGGTACAGAAAATAGTTATATATAGTTTTTATGATGTTTAAAACACATGACTTTTCTCTATCTTATTTTTTTATCCTCGGCATTATAAAATTTCTGATGCATATTTCATAATATGAAGTATACGAAATTTGAGTTCTTATTTCTTTTTATATTCCTTGCGACAAAAATTCATATAAAAATATATGGGGACTATGATGCATTCCTTTAAAAGTCATTTTTCAATACATTGCATAATACCTTCGTATAGAACTTTCTATTTCATATGAAATTGAAGTAGATTAAATTAATGATTTTGTCTCTCATTCATCAGTATTGATATTTTATAAGGAAAAATAATATGGTGCTTATGATGTGAGAATTGATGAATAATCAAAAAATGATTTGGAAGAGAGCAAGAGAGAGTAGAATACGTGAATTCTTCTTAGAAATAATGTTTTGGAGTGAAGCATGCAATATTTCCATCTAAAAAATAGATCTGGATTATATTGTCTGATTCGCGTCATTTTTCCATAGAATCTGATGGCAAAGTAACGACAGTAATTAAAGGAAGAGACGTTCTTTTACTAGTTAAATGTGATATTAGGACTTTTCACCTAGTCATAGTTAACTTTGCCAGATTTCAAAACTATCATTTTTCGAAGTATGAGTATTCCGAATAAAAATATGTCTCTTCGTTTCATAAAATTACCTGAAATGCTAAAGAAAAGTAGAAATCTGCTGTTTGTAATCCTTTTTATCATACAAACTTTTTTATCAAAATTAATTGCATTAAAAAATTGAGAAGTATCGGTATAAATAATAAAAATATCCAGGTTTTACTGCATGTGAAATAAAAAGGTTCAAAATAGTGTCTTTCAAATGTGAAAAAGAAGGCTTTGGAATGATGTCTTTCAAGCGTGAAAAAACTGTGAATATTGTGAATCTTAAGTGTTCAAGTATGCATTTATTTTTCTTAATTCTTTTTGCAATATATATATTCATATTAAGTTAACATGATTTTTGAATTAACATATAGTATATATTGCTGCTCTATTTGTGTTTTTGTTTTTATCTGCTATTAATTACAGCATAAAGGACGGCATTATGTTCTAGATTTTAAACTTTGAAAATATTTGTATTGGAAATATGCACACACAAATAATAATTCAAGCAGCTTTTATACATTCTATCAAAGTGTACAAAATTTAAATTATATTTCTATGATATGTTACTTCTGGTATATGTAAATGTTATATAATTGTATACTATATAAAGAAATCTACGCTCATGTTTCATAATTTATTATTATTTATATATTCTGTATAATGCAAAGCTATATATAATGAAATAAAGCTATGAAATTGACTATTTTTGTTGCTTTACTTCTACTTTTTTACAATTTTATGATTGAATTTTATATAAACCTCTTAAAAACCTTCTTTTTAAATAAATCTCTAAAAATTATAAACTTAGGCTTCTATTTAGATGATTTTTTAAGCATAAATATAATTGCATTTTTTAAATTTTGATCAAATTTTCAGCTTCTTTTGTTTTTTAATAGTATAATCATTTTCTAAAAAAAATTTTAACAATTGATTATAGAATAAAAATATATAAATTCGTCCACATTAAAGCATACAATTTATTTTAAATAATGCTTAAGGAGAATGATAGATAACCGAAATAACTTCGATCAAACGAAATAATTTTTTGTACTTTATATTCTATATATTTTTTACTTCCTTTTTTCCATCCTTTATCATTAAATAGACTAATTATAATCTATTCTTCAGTTTTTCTTTCTTTCGTTTAAATCTTTTTTTTAATGGTGGTCCATTTTATAAACTTTTAATTTTGTTCATATAGATCACCTCTAAATAGGTATATCAAAATAGAAAAATTAACATTTTAAATCTCCTATTTTAGATATATACAGTTTTTTTTAATTAAAAATACATTGCAAATTAAATCTAGAACTACAAAAAAATGCAGAATTATTTTTTAAAAAAACACTGTATTTTAATTTTTTAAATACTTTTGCTTCTGAAAAAAATTTTGTGACCGCAGTAGACTAGTGGTCAAGCTCACGGGCTCGTGGCTGGAGTATCATGAGTTTGAGCCAAGTTCCTCTGAAGACCCGCCGTATAGAGGGGCCCGATGCACGTTAAATATGCCGAGACTCAAACGTCCTCACGTTAGTGTGTTGTCGAAGTTCAGAGAGGGGAGTAACAGCTCAGGTGTCGTCCTCGCCACCATGGCTCAAAATGACGAAGTCCGCCGGCAATAGTCCTCGTGTAACTTTACCGTGCGACGTTAATATAGCTCTCACTTTCAACAAATTTTAGCCGTATAAAATATCAAAAGTTACCCATTTAATATTTCCTTCAAATGCTACATGGAAGCATCTTAAATTATTTAAAAATACGTTTTCTAATATAAATATTATCTTAAGTGTATCATATCCAAAATGAAACAATTTATTTAATTATTTCACAGTACTAAATTATCACACAAGATATAAAATTTAATACTATAAAAAATAGGATTTCCTCATAACATGTTAGTACTTTAAAAACATCATTTCTCAAAATTAATAACTTTTTAACTCTAATTTACATCAGATCGAAAATATTTCTTCCAATTTATGAGAAAATCTGATCGTGTAATGGCACTTAAAAGTCATTAAAATAAGGGCAACTATTTCCCTTGACACAGTTAGACAAACAAAATAAACAGAATCATCAGTGAACTTGATGAGTAATTTATAGTACCTCGATCTGTCTTGCATAAACAACAATACAATTCAGAATGAATAATAATATTCTCTCACGAAGACGAAAGTGCAGCTTTCACTGTGGAACAGAGAAACTTCAATAGAAAACTTGAACATGTTATTTAAACGGTTCATTAAAAAACAAGCAGAAACATGCATCTTTTACTTATTTATTTGTTCATTAGACTTTCTGCTTTGTAGCATGAAGGTCACAGGTGCAATGTCCTGATGGCAAGCTATCTGCATCTTCGCAAGTATTAAAAGGTCACTGATGCGTTTTTGATTGCACTAAAGTAAGTAAATATGAGTTGGTTACATGCAACATGTTATTCAAATATACTATTTTTAAAGTGTCTGTATAGATCATTAATTCTATTTTTAACGATTTAAATCAAAACTATTAATATTAGATATAAAAAAGATGAAACTGAAATTATGTTATATGATTCGTAAAATAGAACTATTGCAGTTAGACAGGAAAGTTTTTAGTTACAAAACATGCAATGATAAAAGCATTAAAACTATTACTTTTACCGAAAGGTAATGAAAAAAAGTTTGTTGCTAATTAAATCATTAGGATTTATTTTAACTGGTTTTCAAAGAATTTAATTTTGCCTATTTTTACAACGTCATCATGATAATTAATTGCTTTGCACAAGTGGGGAGTTTTTCAGTGATATTTTGTACAATTTGACTCATAAAAAGGCTGATGTACATTAAAACTTTTGAAACTCAAGAGTTCCTCTTCACATTGGTGCACTAGGGAAACTTAGAAAAGGTGATGCCAACTTAGGTGTCATCTTCGTATCCTGACTATGGTTCAAAATTGTAAGGTCCTTTGCCAACAACCCTCCCAATGCTTCTGAATGTACAACACATAAACAATCAATCTACTACCATTTTACTTCTATGGCAAAGCATTTCAATATAATATACATTTTTAAACTATTTTCAAATCGGTAAAACTAAAATGAATATTATTTTACGAAAGTTTCAGCGCTTTTGATAGAACTGTGGCGTGGCTACAGAATCCGAATGGTTATTGTCGTGAACTAGTAGCTGGCCTTGTTTCTGTCGGGTCTTGGTGTCACCAAAAACCCACCGTGCAGAGGAACTGTTGTACATAAAACCTACACTGCTGGCCACCGTAAATGCAACACCAAAAAAGACAAGAGATAGCACAACAAAATTTATTTTGTAGATAACATGTTGACCAAGTATCAAATGATTAAATTTATAGACTCCTGTGAAGTGTGGTTCCTGCCAGAATCAGTAGCCAGAGTAGCCGCCATTGTTGGAGATCACCGCTGCCACACGCCTCGGCATTGATTCAAAGAGACTTTGGATGTGTTCTTGGGGTACAGCAGACCAAGCAGCTTCCACACGTTGCCACAGTTGATCTGGTGTGGCAGCTGGGGGTGTAATCTGGGTCAATCGTTGAGCAACCATGGACCACATGTTTTCTATCGGTGAAAGATCCGGAGAGTGAGCCGGCCAGGGGAGCAATTCAATCTGGTGATTGACGAAGAACCTTTGGACAATGCGTGCCACGTGTGGTCGCGCATTATCCTGTTGAAATAGGGCTGTGGCCAAGCCCTGAAGGTAAGGAAGGACAACTGACTCCAACACCTTGGAGAAGTAGCACTGGCTGTTTAAAGTACCGGCAATGCGAAAGTGATATCCAATACCGCCCCATACCATAATACCCGGTGAAGGACCAGTGTGGTGGTGCATAACGCAGCTGTTCAGCATCCTCTCTCCACGGTGTCTCCAGACTCGAATCCGACCATCGTGGTGTTGCAGACAGATGCGTGACTCGTCAGTAAAGACAACTTCATTCCATTCTGCCGCCCACATCCTTCTTTCATCGCACCATTGGCGGCGGAGACGTCTGTGGTTCTGCGTCAAGGGTAGACCAAGCAATGGACGTCTTGCGGACAGACCACTCTGCTGTAAACGGCGTCGAATGTTACGCGCAGACTCAATGTGCTGTGCTATGGTTCGTAATGTTACTGAGTGATCCGTCACTGCCATGCGCACAATTTGCCTGTCCTCACGTAAAGTGGTGCACTAAGGTGGATGCGATCGACCACGTCGGTCCTTCGTACCCTCCTACATCCAACGGTTACATATTTGCATTACAGTTGTTTGGTTTCGTCCAACACGACTACCGATTTCCCTGAAAGTTAATCCACAATCTCGGTAGGCCACTCTATCCTTCCTCTGTCGAACTCGGATACTTGATCAAAAGCTGATCGCTGTTTTCTACGAGACATAACTGATCGTTTTCTGAAAAAACCACAAAAAAAACACAATTGCCAAACTTGAAATCGTCTGAATCTCCAAGCCTTAAATAGCGCTTTGATTTGGCGCCAAAAGCGTGCGTGTCTGCGCTGAAATTCTAATCATTTGCATATCTCACCTCCACTAATACATGTTGTAAATTTCATGTTATTTGCGTGTTTCCTTCAGGGTGTTGCATTTACGGCGGCCAGCAGTGTATAAAGGCTTTAAAATCCTCGCATTTTCTTCTTGTGGAGGTTTGGAGAGGGAGGTACTAATTCAAGTGTAGTTTTCGTCATTTAACAATAATTCAGAATTATGAGATTAGTTGCCAATAGCCCTAGTGTGACGTAATAAATTTTTCAGTTAAAGAACTTGGTGCAGAAAAAATACATGTTCAAATTTGTTAAAATCATATTTTCTTTCATGATACAGTTTTCTCATTTTGCACTCATCCCTTTGCAAATGAAATTCAATATTTTACAAATAAAATTTATTCCTTAATGTAATTGCGACAATCATTTGCAAATTAGTTTCCAAATCTGTTCATTTTTATATCTAATAGTGAATTTCAAGCGTCAGCAAGAATTACACTATTTTGAAATAATTATATAACTTCTATTAGATAAATGAAGTCATGGTAAATAGTCTTTAATTATGTGGATTTTTACTTTTTATATTCTTACGGATATGAAAAGAACAAGTCAGATTAAAACTAAATAATAAAAAGAACAATTTGTATAATATATGTTAAATATGTAAAACTCTTTGCATCTGATAATTTTTTTTAAAAAAAAAACATTAATATTTTTACTAATGGCACTATTTTTCAAAGAATAAACCTCGATAGACATTGTTTAAGTTCATATTAATCCTGTTTCTTCATTAATTAATATAATAAAACCTGTTTTTGTGTGGTAGATAAGGACAGCATAAAAATAAATTCGAAAATTTCATACATACTTACATATTAACACACATTTTAGTACTACATACTACAGAAAAAAAAATTTATGCTGTAGAGAGGGACCGCATGAAAAAAGTCGCACTTAGAAAATATATCAATTGCTTACAAAATGTATGGGAAAGTGCTTCAAAACAGAATAAATAATAAAATTACACTTAGAAATATTTAAAACATTTAATTTCTCATTGTATACATCGATAAGTTTTCAAAATGCACATACATAATTCACTGCTACTCGTCGTAATCCAAAACTCGCATCGTCTTGGGATGAATTGGTTCAAGATCTAATGGGGTGGCTAGTCTCGAGTGGGCCCCGGATCAAAATTCCATGGGGACCTTTCTTAGGACACTTTAACATTTTACGATTTTTGCTACATATTTTGGGGGCCCGTATCATTGATACGGCGGTAGCTACGCCTCTGTCAAGATCGCTTTCGTCACTTGAAAATACAATTCCAATTGATTTATTTCAAGTTGATTGGTTTATTATTTGCAATGTCAGGAGACTATGTTTAACAAATGACAAAAACGTCTTAAAGTGTACATGTGTACACTGATAGAAAACATAACAGTGGCATCAAAGTCGTTGAAATTCATATACCGTATGAAAAATAGCATAAAAACGGACAGCCCCAAAACAGATTTTAGTGTACCTCAAAAAATATTGTGTGTCAAATGTATTAAGTTTCGAAAAGAAAATGCCATTTGCAATGAATTAAGTTAAATTTGCTAAGTGACAATCTTTAGAAAAAAGAAATTTTAGTTGAGAGGAAAAGAGGTTGTGAAACAAACAAATTTGAATTTAGAAAAATGTTTCAAAACGGTACAACAGATCATTTTAGGAACTTTTTACGTAACCTTTTAAAAATATTCTGGATAGAAGAACAGATTTTTTTACTACGTTTAAGCATTGCAAAAGACTTTTCTCATACTTTGAAATATATATATATATATATATATATATATATATATATATATATATATATCCATTACGTTTTATTACAAACCCATTCTGCAGTTTAATTTAAGGAAGTATATAGTCATATTTTGTATTCCCTTTTAGTCTATGTTTTTCTTCTTCCTTATTTTAGAAATAAAAAAATAGTTATTTTGGCAATAACCGTTAAACCAACACTAACTTTATTCAAAAATCAATTTTTATAGTTCAATACCACACAGAAAAGGAGAATAAATCCATATCTATCAATAGCACTCTTTCCTCGTAGGATACTGAACCCGGAATTTGCATACTTTACCAAGGTGCTCTACAACTGTAAAACCACATAAAAACTTCTACAGATAACTGCATGGTTGGAAGAAAAAGAGAAAGCTGCACGCAACAACTAACATGTGTCTAGGTTACTATGGTATATTCTAAGAAACAGATCTATTTCTTTTTTATCCAAGTTTTCAGAAAACCAACCTCTTGTAACGCACGCAAAAAAACTCATTCAAGCAAATAACCCAGACTCAATATACGAATGTAAGAGGTCCTGAGAGGGCAATTAATTATCAGTATGAGAGTTTATCCTCAAAAATTAAGACTTGCTCCTTGTTCAAGATCAGTCGGGCCGCTGATGTTCGTATGAATACACGCAAAAAGCATGTTAACATAAATAAGAATATGCCACAGGCGCAAAACGTTAAACCTCATATTTTGTAATTTCTTAAGATGACTAAAGTGTGCTTGCGAGTTCAGGTAAGTTTATATTTACAACTTCTTTTGATATATTTTATATTTTGAAGTACTTTTGAAATTGAAATGTGGTTAAAGTTACCCTAAAATTGCGAATTTTGCCAAAAATTGACAATTTTTTTTTATGATTTTATTTTATAGACCATCTTATTAGCTTTATAAAAATACCAAGTTTATTATTTTCCGTTCACTAGAACAAAGACTACTAGTGCTTTAGTAAAAGCAGATGCCATTACTTTAAGTAAAATGTCATGCTTTAAAACGCTTTTTACTCAAAATGTGTTTTTTTTTTTGAAAATGCTCAAACGGGGACAGCGATTGCTCAAAAAGTTTTGAAAATAATTAACTGAAATTTTTTTTGTATGTTCTGTATAATAGTAGAAGTGTTTTAACCTTCAGATTTATCAATCACTGTTTGATTACAAAATTTATAGCCCCTTATGTTAATGTAATCACTGTTTTTTTAAACAATTTCATATAATAACTAAGATAAAGTGCTCTCGTTTTTGTAATAAATGATAGTTTGAAAAAAACTAAAAAACACGTTTTTATACTGAATCGAACTAAAAAGTAAAAAAATAATTCTTAATAAAGAATAAAATGATTAACGAGAAAATGAATGTCATTGGGGTAAAAGCGTGGGGTGCTTTGTACTACATTTTTACACTAATTCAGCTTTTCGGAATAGAAGTTATAAATTATAACAACTGATACATTTATAGAACACCCCACGCTTTTACCCCAATGACATTCATTTTCTCGTTAATCATTTTATTCTTTATTAAGAATTATTTTTTTACTTTTTAGTTCGATTCAGTATAAAAGCGTGTTTTTTAGTTTTTTTCAAACTATAATTTATTTTTCATTTTTTAGTTCGAACTACAATAAAAACTTGTTTTTTAGTTTTTTAAACTTTCTTTTTTCATTGTTGAATTTATCCTTGAGTTTGATATTTGAAGCTGGAATTACGTGGCTGTAAAATTAGTCTTGCTCTTCAATGGATATTAATTAACGGGTCTGAAGTGTATTTATTCTCTCCGTTTACGAGGCCTCGGATGAGTCCGTATCGTTATATTAGATTCGTCTCTTTTGAACAGGTCAAACAAAAAATGTGTAAAGAAGAAAAATTCGAATTAAAAAAATTTTATGTACCATGTTTTTTTACGGACTAAAATTATAAAATTCCTCCTTTTTGTATTTTGTTTTCTTTTTCACATTTTCATGCATTGTCATCCACTTCCGAGCTATGGTCCAAATTTCTAGCTCCTCGAAAGTCACACAGTTTAAAATCAATTATAAAATTCCACCCGACAGACATTAAAGAAAGCGAGTTAATAAAAACATGGTAATATTAAGTATCAATCGTTTTTTCACCTTTTAAACGTGTTCCTTTCATGTTAATTCGTATCATAATTTCTAAGCGTATTGCTTTATAAAAATATAAAAATATTTAGTAGTTAGAGCACAAATTATTTTTTTTCACAGCCTTTTTTTTTAATTTTCACTTTCAGAAAAATGTTTATATTATGGTTAGAAATTGGTAAAACACACCCACCCTCCAGTATCTCAAATACAGAACATTTTTTGTTTTGTTTTATTTCTTTTAACCGCAAGTGTATTTTATACTAGCATATAATTAGCTTTACATTCAAAACACTCGCTTTAGGTTACACCTTATTCTTTTAGTCGATAAATCTGAAATCAGTCGCCAAATCTGGAAATGATGTATGAAATTAGTCGCCATGTCTGAAAATGGTATATGGAACTAGTCGCCAAATTTAAAAATGATATATGCAATAAGTCGCCAAATCTGGAAGTGGTAAATGGATTTGTCGCCAAATCTGATTATCTTTATTCCTGGCGATCCTGAAAAGGACAATGGAACAAAATTATGAAATTATTGTATTGTCATCGGTCCTTGACAAGTGTGCGAAATTTCGAATGAATCCGATCTTTTTAAGCAGGTAAAAATCGAGTTCTAAGATTCCGTTACATGCAAGTGAAACTTATAAAAGCGTGTTAATAAAAATTAATATATCTCTTATCCTAAAGGTCATTTCAAAAATGAATAACATAGCAACGCACCAGAATTGAAAATTTGTTCATAAACTTTTGGTACAAAATGGGCCCTGTTTATGCTATTTTTTGTAAATTTTTACCAATTTTGTTTCCATTTTAGCAATAATAATTTCTTTTTCTCTTCTTAATTATAGCATATTTTTCTTAAAATGTATTAAACAAATCTAAAAACCACAAAAAAAATCCCCATATCTCCATTTTTTTTAAGAAAAAGAGTTGTCGCAAGTAGTGGGATACCTTAAGTGTTTTTTGGATAATAATTGTTAAAAAGACAATAAGATTACCTCTTTCATCTTCCCCCCAGTTTTTTTAAGTAGAGCAGAAAAGATTTAAAAAGTTGAATATCTTTATTTTAAAGTTCAAAATAAGGTTTGGTTTAAATCACATCAAAAATTTAAAGCAAACTAACTTAGATGAATCATAAACTAATTATTGCAATGAGTAACAAATTGTAGATGAATGATTCACCAATAATTTTGGTATCCTCTTAGAAGTATGACTTTTATTGCGAAATGAGGAAAAAAATACATTTTCCTAATTTATTTTTGGCTTGATAAGAATTCTTAAGAGTTTCTGGTAAAATCAATTTTGTTAGCTGCTGAATTTTTAATAAAGACAGCTCTTACCATTTCTGGAAAAAATATAAGTACTTTTAAATCATTAAAAGTTGGGCATAACATAAATGCATAAAGATTTTCATTTAATCATTGATTTTTCATCTGATAATCTTAATTTAACTTAATTTAATTTTGAGTTTATTATTTTAATATTTTTTCATTTAATTTACGCAAGAAATAAATAAAAACGATAACTCGAAGAAATAAGTTTGTAAAAACACTCCATATACATAAGGCTGGATTAGATTTTTAAAAATGGAATACTTTTCTTTTAAATTGGCTGAGTTTTTGACTGAATTATGAATTTAACCTGTAAAAATTTTAAACTGGAAGGTACTTGCGAATCATCGCAAACTATTGGCGACATTATATGAAACGAAGCACATGGATACCAATTCGGCGCTTACGACACATAGGAAATCGGGGTTACCAACTTGGCGAGTTATTAATAGAGTTGCCATAATACGTAAGTACCAACTGGAATGCAAAATATATATTTATTTGTACGATTTAAACAACTAAGTTTGAATATTTGATAAACATTCATTGAATGTGAAAGTCCTAGCTTTGTTCATGTGATCAATGTATATTTTTCTTTTACTTCAGAAGAATTGGAAACAAAACAACTATGGAATACCAATCGTGTTCTCTTTCTTCAAGGGGTTTCTCATTCTTAGTCTGCTGTCACTCTTTTTAGTAAACGAAAGTGAAGCTCATAAGGATAAGATGAAGAAGATGTTACATCACATGATGATGGGTGGTGCTAAAAGTTACTTTCTTGGAGTCAAAGGAGTCCTGGTGCCCATACCCATACCCATGCAGGTGTCTCTTCCCAGCCTTTCGCTACCTAGCATCAGTTTCATGAAAGGAGGAGGAGGTAAAGGAGATTCAGGAGGTGATGAAGAAAAAGTCAAATATATTCCAGTACCTGTGCCGTAAGTTATTTTTAGTATATATATAATCTTTATTTTAGCTAGTTTATTATTTTGAAGTGTAATGCTGGGTCAATAATTAACAACATTCACTAATACTATTTAGTAGTGTTACTTGACGTACTCATGATCTCTGTTTCCACTCAGTTGAGAACTTGCTTAATAATATCAATACATCTAATAATAGTCATAATTTTTTAAAATTTTCAATCAACAATTCAACATTAATCATGACCGCAGTAGCCGAGTGTTCATATTTGTGAAGTGATCGGCGTTGTTTCAGTTGAATCATAAGTTTGAGTCTTAGTTCTACTAAAATCCGTTAGATAGAGGGGCTGATACACACTAAATCAGCCGGGGTTCGAAGACCTTACATTAGCAAAGTATGGAAGTTTGGACAGTTGGATTCTAGTACATATGTCATCCTCCTCACTTGACCAAGGTTGAAAATTACGAGCATAGTGACCAATAGCCCTTGTATGTACTTTGAAATGCGACATTAATAAACCTTCAATCAATTAGCAAATAGTTCGTTCAAATTACGCTCATGCATAGTTAGAACTTGAAACAAAAATTAAGAAATTTCTCCATGAAATTTAAATGCATGAAATTTTAGCTTTAATTTTAAAATAAGCTCTTTTCCAAATCCCTTAAAAATATTTCTCGAACAAGATTCAATTAGGTGGAGTGAGGATAAAAGTCATTTGCTAGCTATTGCAAAACAAAATAATATCTCAATTTTCTAATTTCCAGAAACAAGGAAAATTTAAAAAAAGAGCCCATCCAGTCCATTGAGAAAACCCTCTTTGAATTTGAGTTATTGAGGGGATTTTATAAAATGAATACGAGAAATGAATGCCAAGTGCCTCAAACTACAGTTACGCGATTGTGGTTAAATCTTGAGTTGCACAAGGAATTGCGAATGTAATCGTAATTTGACAGTTACATTCCAATTTATCTCTTCGTAATTCTATGGCTTGTTAATCTGATAACTTTGAAGCCCAAGGTTGGATTTAAAATATATCTTACGCACCAATGTGGGACGATTTAACTAATATGAGAGGAGTAACCGATACCTTAGCGTGTAGACTCGGAGCCCTTTTTCTCCGAGCCGTGAACACATTTTTCTCATCCCTAAATTCTGGGGAACTATTTGTCGCACGGATTCGTGGTTAATATGTAGTTCATCTGCAGTGCCGATTTAAGCTAATTTCGGGCCTGGGCGCAGAAGATCTACAGGCCCCCTTGACACTGGAAGATCGAAATTTATAACTGGATAATCTGGTTAAGTCCAGCTTATCCGGGCCCCTAGGGGCCCACTCCAAGCTCCCAATGGATAAACCGGCACTGTTCGTCAGCTATCATGCGCACGGTTAATTAACGATCTTTAGTGACGGAGGTCGCCAGTCTTCAGCTACGAGGGTTGTCAGAAACACTTTCCCTGCTTTTCAAAAACGGACGAACCATTCGTGCACAGTTCTTGATCTTCATAAATACGTACCAGCATAGCATAAGTTTCTTTTGGTGTCTTGCCAAGCGTAAAACAAAACTTTAAATTGATCTTTTGTTCGTTCATTTTCCTGTTCTCAGTTGAGAACCAACGCACTAAACAAGCACTTTGTAAAATAAATCTTACACGGAACATAAATGAGTCTCAACTGAACAACGGTGAGGCAGATGGTCAACACATGCCGCTACGCATGTGGAGCGTTTTATTTCGCCAGTGTTGCCAAATTGGCCGTTCTGATATCATTCACTGACTTTTATTGTCAGTATCTAGTCAGTTGTTGTATCTAGTACTCATTATAGAAAAGCTCCAAAATTATGTAGTGAGACATGTCGGAATTACTTTAAATTTGTCTCTGAATGAAATAAAAATACTCGATTCTACTTTGTGTAATTGTAATTTGTTTCTCTTGAGATAAAAGAGCTTCAAAACTTTGAATTTCTCTCTCTCTCTCTCTGCCTTATTTTAAATACTTGGAACACCTAACTTTAAACGTATTTCAAAAGATCTTTTTATTTAAGCTACTTATATATATAACTTCCTACACATTTAGACAATAGACATGAAGCTTTTTTAAACATGAACGCCCAACCTCAACAACAAAAGAAAAAAAATTTCATGATCTATAATACTTGCCTCGAGAAAGAAGAAAAGCTCTTATTTAAGGGAACGGAGAAAAGACTGGTTCCTTTTGTAACAAAATGAAAAGAAAACGAGATCCTCAACGTATCATTTAATGCCATTAGATTTAAGCTGTGTTATGTACAGTGAGTATAACAATAGATGTAACGGATTTAATCTGTTTCCGCTAAAAGTTGAAAGATCCCTTTCTTTGAAGTTTGTTAAAATTTGTTCACGATTAATCACAGCCATATCACATAAGCAACGATAATTAAAAACCGAAGAGGCTCAAATAGGGTGAGTGAGTGAATATTAACTTCCCACTGTTCAGCTACATGTGGGCTTTTGGCGACGGACCTCGTAACTTTGAACCATGATCAAGTGACGACGACGATACCTGAGCTGGCACCCTCTCCTAACTACCACACCAACGGGAGGACATTTGAGCTCTCGACAGATTTAACGTGCATTGCTCCCCTACACGGTGGGTCTTCAGAGGAACAGACTCGAACTCATGACACTCCGCGCGGCCACGAGTCCTTTATCTTGGCCCCTAGGCTACCACAGCCACGAGGCTCAGATTGGATAGGATATTAAAGTAGCTTAGGTATTAAATTAATCATGATTTTTGCTCACCAAATATGCTACAAAAATGTTTCTTGATGGTCATTTCTTTAGTCTGACATTTCATACTCAGGAAAGAATAATATACTCAAATACGCAAAAAAACAAAAACAAAATCTATACTTTTATAATTTTTTATTATGTCGAACAGTTAATGCAACTGTTACAAATGCAGAGAAGAGATGAACTTGAAACTCATTTAAGAGAAAACTGATTTCACAATAAAAGTAATATTTATTATATATATATATAAATACGCACTCAAAAAAAAAGTTAATGTTATATCACAAAAATAACATTCTTTTCAGATCCAAAGGAGGTGGAGGAGGTGGTAAAGGCTGGAGTGGCGGCGGCGGAGGAGGCTGGAGTGGTGGTGGAGGAGGAGGATGGAGTGGTGGTGGAGGAGGAGGCTGGAGTGGTGGTGGAGGAGGCGGAGACTGGGATGGAGGTGGAGGGATGGAGGGGAGGGTGGAGGGACTGGAAAGGAGGAGGTGGTGGAGGGGACTGGAAAGGAGGAGGTGGTGGAGGTGGAGACTGGAATAGTGGTGGAGGTGGAGACTGGAGTAGTGGTGGAGGCTGGGAATCATCCCACAGATCATGGAAAACCCCTAGTAATGGTAAATCAAGCTGGTCTAGTCGTGGTGGTAAATCAGGATGGCCTAGTGGAGGGAAATCTAGTTGGTCCAGCGATAGCAAATCAGGATGGCCAAGTGGTGGAGATTCTGACTGGTCGAGCGATTTTTCCGACTGGTCTGGCAAGGGAGGAGAATCAGACTGGCATAGCAGCAGAAATGACGATACAGATTGGGATGATTGGAGATAAAATCCATTTGCTATACACTACCTCATTCATATAGGCAATATCTTTTATCTTATAAAATGTATATTGCTTTCTTTTGAAAACGAAATGGAAAAATATCATTCGCACACATGTAAAAAAAATTTGCCATTTCATGTAAATAGATTCTACATTTTTAAATAAATAATTTTGTGTAATGCGTTGTTTATTCTATGTAAAGGTTTTCGTTATAACAGACGATGTCTAAGTGAAAATTAAAATAGGAACAATAAAATTACAAAATGTTCGTTCATGTTAAAGGTAGAGAATGATTAAGAAAGTTTTTTGAAAAAGAGGGGAAGTGAATTAGAGATTTGCAGATTGAAATTTCAACCAAAACAAATTGATTCATTCCTAGAAATGGTGGCAGATATTATTTCGAGAACTGCCATCAGCATTTCCCTTATTAAATGTCGTTAGGTCAAAATAACGGAAATAATCTTATAATATTTCAGAGATTTTCAGACAGTTGACTAATTTGAAATAAAATAGTTAATATTTAAAGTAATATCTCAAAAAAAGAAAAATCTATTATTCCCGAAAAAATGCATTTTACAGAGATTATTTCCACACGTCGCTTTTCATTCACCGCTATAAATGTACTTCATCTAAATGTGTGTGTGTATCTGTCATTTTTAAAATATATATTTAAATTAATTCTATTACCTTTAAAGCAATGTCTCTCTGCCTTCTTTAAATTAGTCGCTGTTAAGACATTAATAGCCATGAAACAGTTTTTAGACGAGTATAAAAAAAGTAGTTTTATATATCTAATTACATAATATATAACAGGTGAGTTTGTGGTGCATATTTTATGTCATTTCTAGCCAAATAATGGGTAAGAATGTTGCTAATGTGAAAGTATTCAGTATCATGATTCAAGCTTTAACCAATGATAATGAAAGAAAGCAATAGCTTGTAATTTTTTTTTTTGTTCAGATTCTACAACTTTAAATTGTCATGTTGTAGTAGCCTTTTGCTTTTAGGCTTGTAGTAGTACCTCTTAAGCTCTTATCAATAGCAATTATGTGGATTTCAAATATTTTTGATATAGTAATCACTTGATTCAGCGATTCCTAATATTGGTACTTGCTTCTATTCGGAAATTTAAAAAAAAAATCTTTCCACCACACTTTGTCGTAGTCTATCACTACCCCTATGATTATTAACTCCCTTTGCGTATTATCTAAATCTGGGTATGTTGGATTCATGATTAATGACTACTTATTTAATAAATCAATCTTATTTATTGACCTTTCTTAATAGAGAAATACACAAATATTATTCAAACTTTAAGATCAACAAAGTACAGTGGAGTGCGAGACGAATCTGATTATGAACGACGGAATACTAACTGAATCCACGGAGAATAACGCATACAATCGAACTACGCATTTATATCCAATTTATGAAAACAACTGACCTGATACCTTTTCTTAAGGTCGGTTTTTCTATATCTGGGTTACTTTAAGGAGCGGCTTCAATCTTAGCTATCTTTCCGTTCCGTCTCGAACTGGCTTTATGTATACCTTTTAGTAAACTCTTCTCGCGACGAATATATTTCCACTAGCAAAACTACTCTCTCAATTCCCTCTTAATCAACCTCGTTCTCTTCATTTCATTTCTCCCTTTTATATCTTTTCGAACTCGCTAAACCCGAAATTATCTCGTTTGCATAAGTCACACTTTTGGCTCTCGGCGGAGATTGGTTGAAATAAATAAAATATTTAAAGACTCGAGAGAAGGTTAGTGAAACGCGTAAGCACCCGTCACAACTTATTGGGCAGATATGTTTCACTAACATGATCATTCATAATAGTGAATTCCCTGTCATGAGATATGGGCAACATCTTTCTCAATCCATTCTTTATAAGAAGTGTAATTAAAATTTTTTAATATTATTATTTCATGTACTCAAAATTCCTGACATTTATAAGAGAAAAAAATTTATTCATGAATAATTAAGGACAATCACTAGAGATTATATTAGTATTTATATCATTAACCGAATCTTCAATTTTATCTTCTGGCACTAAAAGACTAAGTACTATAACGTCCAGTCATATAACAAGAAATTAATCAGTAGTAAAATTTTCACAGTAATAAGAATTTAATCACTGGTCAAGTTTTTCTCCGATACGCGATTCATCCCAGCCAAATTCAGTGTTTGGCTAGCCAAAATATACGGAAAAGGAAGAGTAAAATAAAATTATCCATAAAATGCGAAACTAGAAATGATTCTGGTATACAAAACCTTTTTATGAATTACAATCTGAACATAAAATTCAAAAAGAATCCTCCCCCCTTTTTTTTTTACTTTCAGCTCATCAAAACCTATTTTCTGAATAATAAATACTTTTTCTGAATGGAATCTTGAAGATCAGGAGTCGGCAACCTTTTAGCTGTGGCATGCCAAACCAATCTAACAATATGATTCATTGTACCTCAAAGTAGGACATTTTTGAAACAATTCGATTCCCGTAATAATGCAGGCAGAGTTAGAGAATAGAGGTCAATAATATACGCAAGTTAATAGTTTCATTATATTTTAGTTTTGCATCATTTAAAGATATTTCTTCACATAAAAAAACAGTATAATAAAAAAAATATAAAATTGTGCTTATATTTTATGTATTTATATATATATATATATACACTGGTGTCCAAAAGTTAAGCATAATTGATAATTATGTGAATAAAGAAGGAATGTAAATCAGAATGGCGGGAAACGTGATATGCGAGCGTAAAATGGTTATAAAATAAGGAAGCAAATCAAAAGAATTATAGTAATTTATTTTATTATCCAAAGTAGCAGTTTGAAAGAAAACTAAGCATAGCAAGGATTCACACTTTGAAAGAAAACATTAAATAAAATACTGATGCTGCAGTTTAATAAGGCGTGGGGTCACCTCTGACAGCCAGGCACGCTGCATAGCGATTTACCATACTTGCTATGAGATGATGAATGAGTTGTGGGCTCAAACGGTTCCAAGCTTCTTGGAGAGCTCTCTTCAGTTCTGTAACGGAGCTTGGTGGGTGCGAAAGGTCTGCAATTTGTCTCCCGAGCATATCCCATACATGCTCGATAAGATTTAAATCAAGGGAGTTCACAGGCCACGACATACGCTGGATGTTTTCCGTTTCTAGGAAGTCATCAATCAGCACCGCTCGGTGACATGGCGCATTATCCTCCATGAATATGAAGTCAGGACCGACAGCACCTCGAAACAAGAGAACATAAGGCTCAAGAACTTCGTCTCTGTATCTTTGAGCAGTCACAGACCCCATGTCAAAGAAATGGAGGCATGTGCGGCCGTCCATCATGAGGACTGCCCATACCATTACTCCCCTTGATGGAAAATGATGTCTTTCCGTTATGTTTCTTGGTTCAAAACGTGTTCCACGTACTCTTCACATCGTTACCCGCCAAGAATCACTACTCAGACTAAACCGGGACTCGTCACTGATCATCACACTGGCCCACTCTCCAACGTTGATGTTTCAAACTCCAGTTCAAACGAGCTCGTTTATGCGCAGACGTGAGGGGAATGCAAACTGCTGGTCTTCTGGCATACAGGTCAGCATGATTGAGTCTCCTGTAAACAGTTTGTCTCGAAATTCGTGTTCCTGTGAGCGCCGAACTCAGTGCTCTGGCAGTACTGCCGCTCTGACGTCGCGCACTTATTACCAGATATCGGTCTTGGCGAGGGATTGTGGCTCTTGGTCGACCTGATACTGGTTGTCGGGTAACATTTCCCGTTCTTTGAAACCTCTGCCACAGTCTTGAGATCACAGACTGGTCCCCATTCAGAATTCGAGATACTTCGGTTTGTGATCGTGAGGACACCAGCATTCCAACGATTCTTCCTTTCGTAAACATGTCCAATTGGCGTCTTTGTGCCATCATTCACCTTGTTTGATGGTTAACAACGTTCTTTCGCACAGCAGTTGCTCGAAACATGTCTGAACTGCCTATGCTACGTGAATCGGTTTCGCCGCGTTCCGACATGCACCTGTGTTTCGCGCAGGACGTAGTTGACTGAAAAGTTATGCATAAACCCAATGTTTCTTCTTCACCCAATTAATATCCGCAAGAAATTTGAAATAATTTTACGAATATTTACTCCATGTTTTTCGCATTTTACGATTTATGCTTAACCTTTGGACACCAGTGTGTGTATGTATATATATATATAAACATATTTATTAAAATAGCCAACATGAAATGTAAATATTCCCCTTCAATATAGTTAAATAAAAATTTTAATGTGAAGCTATTGCTTGTGCCACTCTTTCATATTGCAAAATCAGGAGTATAATTTAGGTATTTATTATAAAAAGGATGTCTTTGTTGTTCAATTTCCGCATAAGCCAATCAACTGCTGAGAAATAAATTAATATTTTTGTTTGTTTTCAATAAAATATTAATACCCTCAGGTGAAAATGTGAATCTATTATAAAATTAAAGTAATTAATTTTGGTTATTAAACTCTAATCGCATTACTGTTTTAAAAAGACAAATTTTTACAGCACAAGACATTAGTACAATAAAACTTAAAATATAGTTATCTTATTAGTGAGATTTTTTTAGTACAGTTATTATATAATTTGCAGTTTTAACATCATGATGGAGAACTATTATGTTTCATAATCACTTTAAAATCACTAAGCAATTAATTTTATATTTTTACATATTTTTTAATTAAAAAAGAATATTAGTAAAGATAATTGATAATGCGTTTGATAATGCAATCATTAATATGCTAAAACGGACTGAATTTAATGCTCAATGTAAGATATTTAATAATTATTAAGTAATATTATTTTAGTTAACATTTTAGAAATATTCAAATATTTTTAAAGTGTTATATTTCATTTTTTTCAAAATATTCAAGGTTAATTCACTCCTTCTAAATAAAACTTCTTAAAAATGTATATAAGTTATAAGCTTGAAGCTCTCATCACTACAATGAGATGTTTAATTCAAATATCCCAAAAATCGATTGACAGGAAAGCAATAAAAGACAAGAATCAATAGTTCTACAATAATCATTAGAAATCACTTTATCTCTCAGGTGTTAAATTATTTAATATTTAACAAAAATATATAACCGATACAAATCAGAGAGAAAAACCATCACAGGACACCTATAAATATTTGAATTAGTTTATTATTATAATATCAATCAAGAAATACATGAATTGGCACTTTTTATGTGTTTACAACAAAGCTTAATAGGACTCCATACATATATTAATGGTATTAAATTATATCAAAATATAATAACTTGAAAAAAGTAAAACCTGTACATCTCTGTGAGAGTGTAATTATTAATTTTAATTCATATTAATAGAGTTTAGTAAAAAAGATTTTGCAATGAAGAAATTACCTAAAATTCCATAAATAAATATGATTTTATAGTTCACTGTAAGCAAACAAAACAATAACATACACATAAAAGAAAAACTAGCCACCATTTCCTAATCTACGTAATAAAACTATTATTATTATATATATTTAATCATTAACACATCTTTTTAGTTTTCTCGAAATTTAATAATTCACTTTTTAAAAAATACAAAATAAGTCAGTTAGAAGATGAAGTTTAATGAAAATCATATTTTTTATCACTATGGTAAATAACTTTCATTAATATGTCCAAATAATCATCAAAAAACAGTAATAGATAATCATGTAACTATTTTTATAGCAGAAAAAATTACAGAAAAAAAAATACCAAACAGGCATATTGGTTGTATTTGGCTTAAAAAATTATTATATAAGAGCAAAAAAAAAAAATTTTATATTAACGGTTCTCATATTAAACATTTTAATTTTAGAAATGTTTATAAATAATTCATAAAAGTTTAAATTAAAAAAAAAATTTTTAATTATTCAAAGTTAATAAAACAGAAAAACATATTAAATCTGATACATATGTAAGATATTTATAAAATTTCAACTTCAAAATATATTCATAAACAATGAAAATTTTTAGACTGACAAATTTTGTTATTAATTCACAGAACATACGTGTATTTATAGAGAATACAACACAACAACAAAGGAAAAATTAAGTAGGGAATTAATAAATTAATTTATATCTAAGTATAAATATAAAACATAATCAAAATGTTACAAACTATCAAAATGAGTAGTAACACATAAATGCAGATAACTTCATACAACCAGAATTTATAAAGAACATTGAGAAATCAATCAAATGTATTCATTTCAATGAAAAGTAAAACAAGAATTTATTGAATAAAAGAAAGAATGCAATATATTAATTATTAATAAAGACACATATTAGGTTTTTCATACTACATGGTGATTTTTTTTAAAAGGAATTAAAATACATGTTTTATTATTAACAAAAACATACATTTGAAGAAAATATGTTACACCTACAGATTTTTTATTACAATGCAGCCATATTCAATATCAAATTTTTGTGTTTGTTTTTTTAAAAAAGTATTAAACTGATATTTGAACATAGGAATAACAAAAATACCAAGATTTAATATAATTTGCTTAAAACATTCAGTGTTTTTAATGTATAAATTTTTGAAGTAAAACACTGAATTAGAGCATAGTTCGGTATATTTCTATCATTTTTCCATATTTTATTAATTAATAGACACCTTTAATAATGATGATAATAGAAATATATAAAAGCCCCAATACGGCCTTTTCAATAGTAATTATATATGATAAATATGATGCACAGAAAATGTTTTACTTTAAAAACCTTGCATATACCAAGGATTTACATTACCTCAAAAAATATTGCATAAAATCTACTGATGCTGGATTAACTGAATTACAAGTTTTTTTTAGTTAATTCAAGCAAGCATACAAATCTATGTTGATGTTATAACTATGTAAAATAAAAAAGTTTTTAAGACTTTACAAATATAAAAATTAAGCTAAAAAAAAATACAGTATTGTACAATTCTGTAGGAACATATAAAAATGCAAATAAGTATTGTAGATTTATGCAGTATCTGTAACTTTCTTGCATATTCAACAATTCTTCAATTCAAATTATACATAAATAAGTATTGATAAAAACTCCTTTATCAAACAAGAAAAACATTAATTTTACAAGTGAATTTATAATACATCCAAATTACAACAAATCAGAATTTAACTATTGATAATTTTTTTCTTCTTTTGACCCAGCACATTTTAAAGCAGAGTAAATATAAAGTGATATTCAATCATAAGTAAAAAACTTACATAAACAGAAGCATGTTTATTGTACAAAAAAATAAATAGAATAAATACAATACAAATTTGCAATTACATATATACTATAAAAACAAATGCAAGAATGTTTCTGCTAATTAAATATATCTCTCTCTACATTTATTCTTTAAACAATAATATTTTAAGCGACATAATTCTATTAGCTTTATAATTATTGTTTATAAAAATAGTTATACATATAGTAAAATATTACTTCAAAATATTAACAGTATGAGTCTATAATATTGCACACTAGAAATTAAATAAATATATCTATTTGACACTAACAAAGCACTGAGACTACCTTTTAGAAGAAAAAAAAAAGTTAAAATGAACAATACAAAAAAAAATATTTCTATACACTCAATATAACATATAATTATGAGTAAATTGAATTGAAAAAGAATAGGAATTGTAGTTGTGTGCAGCACCTATTCACAATAAATACATACTGCAAGATAAAAAAAAAACATATTACCAAACTGATTCCTAAGCTAATAAATATAATGTCTCAGTTCTAAGATAATTACACTAGAAATTACATTTATCAGGATTATGTATATTAGTTCAGAAAATATCAACTAATATTATGTTAATTGAATCTATGTATTTACAAATATATAAAGTTAGAAAGATATAAATTTGTAATTGTTATTATATTTATTATAACAGGAAATAAAATTGATCTGTTAGATTAAAAAGTAGGATAAATTGTTACTGTAAAAATTCAACACAAGCAACAAATATAATATTAAAAAATAATTAGTTCAAAAAACAATTTTAAAGAAAAGAAAATACTGTCAATTACATTTAATAGTTTAAATAAAATTAAAATGATCAGATGGTAGATATAATATCAGTCTTAAAAAATTTAATGATTTAAAAGGAAAAAAAATAACATGGCATTAAAAAATAAACAGAAATTCATAAATGGAAATATTTAAATATGTTCAAAATGTGATTGAAATTAAACTATTAATACAAGCAAATTACAATAAATTTTATTTTAGTACCTGTAGTTTAACACTGAAAGGCAGCATTAAATTTGTACTATTCCAGCATCCTTTAACATAGTTTAAGTTATCAATTAGTTAAAAGGCACATCTAAGTAGTTTGCTTAGAAGTTATTTGGCACCAGTCTAAGTTGGGTTACATTGTCATATAAAGAATAGGAAAATACACCACATACTTTTAAAGGAAAGTGCAGGGTAATTTTTTAAAATTTCAATAACGATATGTTATGATGGAATGTAAGCATTTCAAAAGCATTGATTTATGTTTCAATTCAAAATGAATTTCCCGAACATTTTACAAGGAAAAAAAATGGATGGATTTAATGGCATGTGGTTTCTTTTCATTAAACAAGTTCAATGTTTTAATTAAAAAAGGTGTAAGAAAATTCGATCATAGAGGCATTTGACTTGGCAAGCCATTAAGATTAATTAAAATTAATTTTAAATGACAGAATAAAATTGGTCTATTTTAAACAATGTGGACAATTTAAATATCTGTGTGTATTCAAGTGACATTAGCTATAATTACAGAAAAGATAGAAATATTTAAAAATATCAAAAAATATTTTTTTAAAGAATTCTACAAAAAAAAAAAGGAATATTTTACAGTAGCAGTATAAAAATCAAACTAAAAACAAATTTATAGTGAAAAAGTTCCCATTAAAAAATTAAATTATTAAATACAATCAATAAAATGAACTAAAAACCACAGAAAATAAAAATATAACTGTAAACATTTCCCCAAAAATTACACATCTATAAATTCAAAAAACAAATTTATAATAAAAGTATATAAGTAATATAGAAATTAAAATGTCATGGAACTGTTAGAATATTAAAAAATAGGAAACAAACTGTCATAAAGGCACTAGGTGTTGAGCAATTATATACCTTTAATAAAAATATGAAGCTATTAATAAATGTATTACAAGCCTATTCATGATCATTTGCTTCAAAGAAAAGAACATGAAGAAGAAAAAACTAACAAAAATCATTTTTAAAATACGATTTTAAAAATTTCAAAGATTTATACCACATGTGGTAATTGATAAATGTGATAAATACTAATCAAAGTAATAATTCATACGTGAACTATTATAAAAATTAATCAATATTACTATAAAATGCAGTCTATATGAAAAAATACTAGCAAAAGTAAATATATTTAAGAACAGTTAGAGATTTATATAATTAGGATATATGGCCTACAAAACCCCTGAGTATGAATATATACTTTTTTATTGCTTGTAACATCTAGATAAATCCATGCTGCATATTCATATCCTTCTTCAAAAAGTTAATTTTTTATAACATAAAAAAAAACTTTTTCAACATTTATATTACAACTTCAAGCTCTTCAATTCACCCATTGATACACTCATGTAATGTATAAAATTGACTTCATAGATTTATGATCCATTCCATATATACAAATTTAGTATTGGTTTTCACAAATTGTATACAGCAATTTATCACAAAGATTTAGGGTAACAAATTTATTTTCTAAAAATTAAATATTTTTTTATTGTTTGATTTTTTTATTTGTATCCATGACTTCCTTTTCTACATTATTGTATGACTTTCTACCTTTATGTCACATAAATCTAACAGTATTCAAATATTTTTATTAATGGTTAATGCTTAGTCAATAAATACATGAATATTAGTAAAAAACTACATTAACCATTTATGTTAATATTCATTACATTTAGCAATGCATGATGTGCATACATTTTTTCTCCTAGATATAAATATTTGTCTTGAACATATACCGCTTTTAAACTTTTTTTATGCTTACATAAAAAGATAATCCATTTAGATCCTTAACAAATTTCCTAATTTTATTTAATGTATATTGTGTGTCTATGCCACAAATCTGCATGAAATAATTATAGCTTTCACAATGTAAAAATTTATCAACTTTTAGTAGGATGAGATTTCAATTTTCAAAATGCAAATTCTTTTAAAAAATTAGTTACAAGTAAACATCAGAATATTTTTAGAAATGTAGAGACTTACACTACAGAATTCGTCCTTTTATAACATAAACAAAACAGAATAAAAAGATTAAAAATAGTAATATAAAAAATACAAACATATATTTCTTGATAAATCACATAAACAATCACAAAAAAATAACAATAAGTATACAAAATTTAACGTAAGTTTAAAAAATTTGCAATAAGCATTTTATGAAATTCATTGGTCCAGGAAATATAGTAAAATGTATTAAAAGATTTCATATTCATAAAAATTTCTAAGTCTAAAAATAATGGTTTTTTTCTACAGGTAGCCGTGAAATTTTTTTGAATTTTTGGTGATCATGATGGTTTTATTTTTAAAGTGTTTAATTTAATTAACTTAAATGAATCATATGCCTTATTAAATTTATTCAGAGAAATGATTCTAATTCTTATAACTAAAACCAAATGGAACTTTTTTTTTTCTAAAATTCATTAAAAGTGACAAAATCAAAATAATTGCACATCATACAGAATTATGGAATAACGAAAATCAAATATATAATAATCTCTGAGACCCGCAGAAAAGTATTAATTTGATTACAGTATTAAAGTGATTTGAATTTCACATTAAGCATATTTAAAATCATTAAGACTAGAAATTCAGCACACAGATATTTAATAATAAAGAAATAAAATAAATAGTTATACTTTGAATGCAGATGAAATATAAAAATGAAATGTTAATGCACAAAGCATAAGTTTAATGCAAGTTAAAAATGATTGCACAGCAAGATGAATTAAATTATTTGTTTAAAAAAAATGCTGAAAAAATATATTTAACACAAACAGCATTCATAATGCAAACTAAATAACAAACTGCAATTCCTGGATAAGATATCTTTTTATACAGTATTGTAATATTTTTATATACATTAAGAAAAAAGTTGAACATGTAATGAAATTGTTTAACAAGGAATGACCTACATTAAAATTTTGATTTTGACAAAAACACATTGCATCCATACTATGTACATCTAGACAATATATAAATCACCAATATTTACTTCAGAAAGAATTACAATTGAGATTTTCAAATCTTAATTTTAAGAGCTTTTTAGGAAAAATTAAAATGCAGAATTAGTAAATATTTCCAATAATTTACAATTTTAACAAAAAAAATTATTGAAAAGCAGAATAATTTTTTTAAATTATAAAATGTGACATTTTCAAAAGCTAAAATAAAAACCAAGAAACATCGGGGGAAAAAGATTTTGGTTTAAATAACATACAGTTACAAATCAAAGAATATTGTTCTGAAATTTTCACTAAATCTTTCACTGAATAATTATTAGTATTCTTCATCCATAAGCTCATTACAAATCCATCTAAAAAATTCTATTCAATAATGAGCTAAAAAAAATTTTGAAGTTTATTGACAATAATGCACTGCACATCAAAAAACTAATAAATAATGTAAAGCATTTACGCTGCTAAAAATAATAAATATTTTTGCACACATATTTACAAACTACTATTAACATTCAAATCCCACCATTAATTACAAGGCAGAGAAAATTAATGGACAAGAGAATGCATCTCCTTTTCATAGGAAATGATATGCATTATTGTAATTACTAAGATATGGCTTGGTAAAGCATTTTGGACATTGTCATTTATACCATTTGTATAAGGAAAAATTCATTTACCTCATTAAATCAATGCTTATTACAAGAATGTTGCAGTTGGCTCATTAGATCCAGAGGACTGATCATGGTTATGGTTATTAGAAGCTAATGAATCTGAATTTCCTGAAATAAACAAAACAGTACTATTTGAATCTCGATTCACTGATCTACGAAGAGGTGAATCAGCGGCGTACCTACTATTAAAAGACCTGCTTTGATGAACAACTTCATACCCTGGATCTGTATCACTGTCTGATCTTTGAACAGTTTCATATCCAGGCTCTACAATGTCTTCTGTTTTGTTTCGAACACGCTCATAGCCTGGGTCAGTAGCATCACTACCAGCTCTAGGCAAATTCTTTATTTTTTCATACCCAGGATCAGCAGCATCACTTTCTGAACGCCCTAAATTCTTTACTCGTTCATAACCTGGTTCTCTTCCATCCTCTGATTTGACAATTGTGTAGTCTGAATTAGAATCACTATCATCAAAGTTACCTGATACTCTAACAGGTTCATACCCTGGATCATTCTCAGAGCCTCCTTGTACAACACATTCATAATTTGGATCTAAGGAATCTTCATCTTCATTGGCATCTTTCAGTGATTCATACCCAGGATAAGTTAAATTTGATGGCCCTGGTAGCCAAACTGATCCACCATTACTGTCATTACCATCTGCTTCTTCTTTAATTTTTTCATAGCAAGAATCACCTGAATTATCTTCATTGTATATCTTCTCATAATCTGGTTCTGCTGGATCTTTACTTGATGATGCTACAGAGCTACGTGTACTCCCCGTAAACACTCGATTTTCATTAATTATTTCTGGGAGGCTAGGATCAGCTGAATGACGCCGTACATGTTGTGAATTCCCAGGCAGTAAAACACTCAGAGATGCAACCTGTATCCGTCCAGTAATTGGAGGAGGAGCTGGAGGTGTGGTTGAAGCCCAGGGTGATGGGGGAGGAGTCATACATTCAGAATTATCATCATGTATTCCTTGATACCCATCATCTGATCCTAGTGTCCCAATAGTCAACTCAACTCTCTTTTTACGAACTTTAGCATATAAATCTTCTACTTTTTTTCTTTTTTCAGCAGTACTAACTAAACTAACCCCCTCAGCTACATGAATAGTTTTCCGTTGTTTAGTGTTGTTTTTATCAACTGTAGAATAAAGAGAAGTAGATGGATTACGAAGTTGAGGTGGAGATACATCTCCTCCACTGGACAAACAACTTCCTAAAGAGGATGTTGAAACTGTAGAAGCTGAGAAAAACAAAACACATGTTTAGACATAAAAACATATAATTTTTTTCTGTCACACATTTGGTTAATAAATAAATAAAAAATATGCATGTTGAATATCTAGCTCTTTGATACATAAATGAAGACAGAAATACATACAAAACAATTTTTTGTATAAAAGTATTCAAAATTATAACTATTATAAAAATACAATGAATAATTATGATACATTTTAAAATGAGCAGCTTTTTTTTACAACTACACATTCTTACTAAATGAACTTATGGTTATTTTCAATTTTAACAAGTCCTATAATTTTTACTACACTCAATGAGTTGTTAATTAGACATAAAATTAAATATTTTTCAGGAGGAATTATTTTAATTTAATTGAAATGAAGAATATAACAATACCTTGTCTACTATGAGCATGAGCAACTGATTTAAGGCTTTCCACTGTAGGTGGTACTGGAGGGAGCTGTCTAGGTTCAATGTGTGCATAAGTTATGGAAGATGAACCTGAATCATGACCTGATCCAATTTCTGCATACATCTGTTCCTCTTCGGGAACCATAGCATAATGATCCTCATTTTCTTCTGCATTCTACAGGAAAATGTAACATAGATTACTTATTTTTTAAAATTTCACAGAATCATACGTATAAATTTCATACTAAATAATTGGACTTGCAATTTATAGAAAAAAAGTTTGATATTTAAATCGAAATGTCGTAACAAATTTGAAAATATTACATGAAAAACTAGGAATTTTCACTCATTATAAAAATAATCTGCAGATAAATTTCCTTAAAGTAATTTGAATTAGAATTTTTGCCACACTAATACATCACAGAATAAATGCCATAGTAGATATCATACATGAAAAATTAATTTAAAAATATACTTAAAACATTACCATAATTTGTTTTTCATAAGATTTTCCACGCAATTTATTCAACAAGAGACAGCATCCCTCTCAAATTTTATATAGGACAGATATTTGAATATAAATAAATATATGTTAAATATATAAATGTAGAAATATTGAAATAAGCTTCATATAGCAGGATAACTTATTTAATCCCTTAGCATTTTTTCCCCACAGTTCGATTAAAAAATGCCATTTTTTTACTGCCAATTTTTAGTAAGTTTTAAAATTTTAATTTTGATGAAAACAAAAGTGTTTTGCATGTAAGTTGTCTTTTTTTCTACAAGAATGCAAAACAGAAAAGCTACACTTAGAGCTGTAATTATATATTAAAAAAAGTACAATTACTTTACAGTTTTTTTTTATTACATTTATCTTAACCTCTTTTAATGGACAACTATTGCCATCTACACAACTAATTTTATATTAAAAATTGAAAAGATACTGATAAAACAGTACAAATGATAGAGAAAAAAGAAGCAAGACTCGAATGCAGGGGCAAAACTGGGAAAGGGTTAAGAATAAAATAAATTTCAAGTTTAGTGAAATAGGTTTATAATAAAATAAGTGAAAGAAAATATACTTCTTGGAACATTAAAAATGTCTGCTTAAAACTCTTCATAATTTTTATACACTAATCTCAAAGCAATCATTCTCCGAAGCATTGAAAACAATTAAAACATTATATAAGCAATAATTTTACATTTCAAATAATACAATTAAGACATTTTCCTCACCTGCTGAGCTGCAGCTCTTTGTCGTCGCATGGTAATCTCTCGGACTCTGGCTAATGGTTCCCGGACAGAAATGACCGTGTATGGAACTTCACTTCGACCTCCTACAATAAATAAATTTAAGATAAAATAAAAATAAGATTATATTCTTAATATATAATATGAAGAACAGCAACAAAAAAAAATAGAACATCTATATGGTTATTTTATTATTTACAAATAAACTCGTAACATAAAATTTACAATACCATACCTTTTCAAATAATTAAAATATCTCTTTAAGTAATAGTAATTACTTTGGAAAACATAAAAAACTAGTAATGCCGTAATAAAACTAGTAACCGTGTATGGAACTTCACTTCGACCTCCTACAATAAATAAATTTAAGATAAAATAAAAATAAGATTTTATTCTTAATATATAATATGAAGAACAGCAACAAAAAAAAAAAAATAGAACATCTATATGGTTATTTTATTATTTACAAATAAACTCGTAACATAAAATTTACAATACCATACCTTTTCAAATAATTAAAATATCTCTTTAAGTAATAGTAATTACTTTGGAAAACATAAAAAACTAGTAATGCATAATGCAATTTTTACATGTTATAAAGATAATTACTATACACACTTTCACTTTATAAAAACTTTGTGTATTTCTACTGTAGCAATAAGTCATATGAAAAAGTTATCAGAACAAGTGAGGAGAAACCTTCAATTTTTTGAAGTCTCAAATGTAATTCTTCATAAATTAATATTTTGCAGAAGAAATCCTTTCTTTTACAACAGTATATTTTTTAGCATTTTTGAAATGTTGAACTTCATTTGATTCAAAATATTTTATGGTGGTCAGGTAGAACAGTAACTTATTTATTTTAATGTTTTCTATTAGCATATATCACTTTTAGGAGACTCAAGGTTACTAATTTTATTTGAATATATGCTTACTCACCACTACAATTGGCATATTATTTATCTAAAATCGATTGACACTGAAAAATTTTTGAAGGTCAAAAAATAAGATTCTTTATACCTATACACATACTCACATCCTAATTGAAGCCTCTTGATTGTAAGCTAAGCTGCTACTAAATGCATCTTAATAAGATAAACAGATTCTTCATCACTGTTTGAATATTTTCATAACCTTCCCTTCCTCCAAACAACACAGCTGTCCTTCATTAATTTAACACAGATTTGATTTCCATTTCTAACATTAAAATAAGCTAAATTTTTATACTGATAAAATAGTTTAGAAGACAAATTAGGGAGAAATTACATTTTCTTTCAAGTACTCTTAATTAATCAATATAAAAAACTTATTACTGATCTATTTTTATATAGCAATTTTATAACTATTGAGCAGTATTGAAGAATGCAGAGAACACAATACAGATATGTTATTTCTAAAATATTTTAAATGGAAATTATAATAAATTAAGAAACTACATCATAGTTATAATCTTGTTTTTTTAAAATGTACAATTCTGAGAAATACTTGTTTTGCACATTTGCATTAATTTGTAGAAAGGAAAAAAATTCAAAAGACCAGGATTTAAAAATCTTCATTCATAAATTTACAGCCAAAAAAAAGGGGGTGGTTTGAGATTCAAACCAACTATTTTTTTTTAAAAAAAAACCTTAAGTATTTACCAGGGACATCATTTCCTATTTGTTCATTTAATAAAGGTGGAGGTACACTGTGATGGAGAGGTGGAGTCATGTATGGAATATCAGAAGAAGGCACAGCGCCTGCTACAGCAAGACTTGCAGAGAGATTACTAGAAGTACCATCTTCAGAAGGAGTAGCAGATCCCATTATTTTGATACATACTGCAAGAAAAATTTTAAATTAAAAAAGGGTATTGCAATTTTAAATTATAAAATAAAAATTATAATTTTGTTTCTTTGTAACAAAAATACACACCATTTTTTTAATACATTAATACCTATTAGTGAATGAATATTAATGTCGCGCTATTCAGCAACTCAAGGGCTTTTGGAGACGGACCTCATAATTTTGAACCATGGTCAAAAGACAAGGACAACAGCTGAGCTCTGGCACACACACACCCTCCTAACTTCCACACCACACCAATAGAAGGACATCTGATCCTCCGCATATTTAATGCGCATCAACCTTCCTGCATGGAGGGTCTTAAGCAGTATTAGACCCAAACTCATGATACACCGAACACGAGTCTGTGACCTTAACCACTAGGTTACCACAGCCTCTTAAATACCTATTTAGAGTTTGTACAAATTTAAGACTGTTGTGCAATTCCTATATATTGTAAATTCTATTTAAATTCTTCTTCTAAAAATTAACTATATAATATGCTTAAAATTCACAAAAAATATAAATGACAGAATTTTATTTAAAAAAAAGACACATTACTGTATAAGTACTTTTGAATTTTTAACATACAGAACAAATGCTTCGAAAAATGCCCAATAAAGTATTTAGCATAACAGTAAAATATTTAACTTTCAATTATTTTTATAATGAAGAGCATTTCATCAAACTCAATATAAATGAGAAAAATAAAAATTCAAACTAAACCTATCAATGCAAATTTTATCCTGCTCTTGATAGATTTAAAATTAATTTGATAAGAAAACTGGAACAAATTATAAATAATTAATGACATAAAAATAAGAATGCATATTTTTGATAAGAATGATAAATTAAATACACAGAAAGAGGAAAATGACATTTAATCTAATTCCATACTACTTATGAATTTCTTTTCTTTTGAGCATGCACTGCAGGAATGATAATCTATATTTTTATAAAATTCAACGTGTATCAAATAATTATATCAGCTAAAAAAAAAGTCAAACCAACAGTACCAAAAATAAGATAACGCATTCCTATTATATTGAATGAATAATTATACTGAATGCATATATCGTATTTATTCGAATCTAAGCCACACCCTATATTTTAAAAAAGTTTTGTCAAAAAATTAAAAATAGTTTTAAAAGGTCTATCAATATTCAATATTCATGAAATTTTTTAAAAATTTAGATAAGAATTAATAAGTGAATAATTAATTTTTTTTCAGTGTTAAAAACTTTTAAATACATACACGAACCTGTTATTGTTCTGACCATCAGTACCATGTTAAATTTTCCTCATCCAATGAATTTTTCAGTCTTCAATTCCAAGCCGCACCAAATTTTCAATAGCATTAACATTGGAAAAAAAGTTTGGCATAGATTCAAATAAATACGGTGTATTATATATTTTTTTCTACTTGCTTCAATGTTTTTTTTTTTTTTTTAGATTTAAAAAAACATACAAAATGGATAGTTATTCTTTAAAGTTGATTCTATTGAAAATTGTGACAATATTTTTGAAATACACAGTTTTTACTATATAGTTCTTAATATTAGAACTGCATGGCAAATAATGATATAGAGATTACCATGTTTTTAAAAAGACAAAGAAATATCTCACCAGGACTAGATGACATAGATGTGGACTGAGAATTTTTGTCACTTGGGTTATCTGGAACTATATCATAAAAATTGTTTTCAGTACTTGATCCTGGTTTAACAGAACTGTCTGGATTTTCTACTTTTTCAACTTTTTTGAGAACAACCATACTATTTGATGAACCTGGAAGACTATCAACAACAGGTACTCGTGATTTTGAAGTTTTGTCAGACAAAGAAGCATTATTTCCGATAATCTGAGTCTTATCATTTACAGTAATGGTCACAGTCACTACAGAGCTTGTATCAGGCACAGGAAATGGAACTGAGCCATTCATAGGAAACTAGAGATAAATGATAAAAGAAATCAAGAATAAACAAATGGAAATATTTAGCATAGATAAAATTTCTACATGTTTTACCAACATTTATTACTTAGCGACTTAAGATTATTTTATCTTTTTTTTAAAAAAAGATAACACATTAAAAAAAATTAATATTTCTGTAATTTGCCAAACTTATAGCAATGTGGTTTTTATTACAAATACATACATCTTGTACACTTGGTGTACAAGATGTATGGATACACTTGTGCTAAAAAATTCAAAAGTATTTAAAATTAACACATGAATAAAAATTACAGATATTAATAGGATTTAATAAAAACCCATACCACAATGCTATTAATACAATTCATCAAAATAAATTAATAACATTTCCATAATTGAATATTTTATCCTCATTTCCATTATTAAAACCTTACTACGAAATTCTTTTAACTTTTGAATATTTAATGACAGTTTACTTAATTTACAATATCCTTAATTAGATATATAGCTAAAGCAAATGTTTGATTTAAATTAACTTCGTCTGAGTAATACGCAAATAATAAGATGCATAATAACTCAAATAATTCATAATACTAGGGTATACTAAGAGAAGTTCAATAAAATATGCACACAAATTCATTCAGATTTTGATTGATTGTTTATTAACATAGTACTTTGAAGCAACACAAAGGCTATTGATAATAGACTTCACAGTTTTAAGCTATGATCAAATGCTGAGGATGACACCTACGCTCACCCTATTTTTCCAAACTTCCACACCCAGATGAGAACTTAGAACCCCAACAGACATAATGTACATCTGCCCTTCTACACAGCAGGTCACAAGGATTTAAATCTACACCTCAACCAAAAAATGTCACCTAGTAGTTCATGGTCACAATACTGATTTAGAAGAAAGTTAATAAATTCAAGAAAAATAAAAAAATCTATCTTTATTACTTTATCAACTTTGATAAACTAAAACATAACATTACTTACAGTTTGACACAGCTTTTACAGAAATGATTAAAATTAAAATAATTTTTGAAAATTAAATAAAATGAAAATAATTTTTACCATTTATATAATATTCTTCATCATAATGCAACAGTAAAAATAATAATACATGGAGATTAAAATTATAGATGGAAAATATTTTTTAAATTTTAAACTATAGAGATATTTTTAGAATAAATTACTGTATTCACCTATTAAAGAATTATTTATAATCCTTTTAGAAAAACCCTTTATTTTCATCACATTTTAGTATTAATTCTAATATGATTTTGTAAGTTAAATAATAGTAGTTCAACAACCTTATGTTTCATGCACAGTAGAAAAATAATATATTTTTGAAATAGAAAGATGCTTTCAATTTTCACACGCATATCAGTAAAATAATTACCATAATATAGACATAGTTATTTTTTTAAAAAAACTTATTTAAAAAAGGTTTTAAAAATAACCAAATACAAAAAAATTTTCAACCAATATTTTTTATTCATTAAACAATGTCAGTGTGTATTTTATTATGAGGTTTATCTTTATGGACAAGTTGTGCAAAACTTAATACTTATAATTTCATTAAACTACTTAAGAAAATTTCATGAACCTAGGTGTATAATAAGAAAAGAAATATTTTAATCCTCTTCATTTGATGAAATACCTTTTTTTCTAACATTCATCTATTCAAAACAAGAATTATTAAACATCCAGTCTAATATTCCACATAGTAACTATTTAACAGGTACATATTTTTTAACACAAATATCAATTTTCCATAACTTAAAAAATATAACAATTAATAAAGGATTCTATAACTTAAATTATAATTAATAACTCATCATGAAACTAAATTTGATTTTAAGCCTTACCACTTTGGAGGGATCATTTCCAGGTGGTTTTGGAGCTTGTGCTTTGTTATGGCTTTTCACTTTTGTATGTTCAACTGCATTTGGAACATTTCCTACACTGTCTGCTGCTGACGCATGGCTAAGAGCTGGAGTAACAGTAGAATACGGAATTTCTGGGAGAGCTCTATCTTTCACAGTCCATGAGTTTCTGAATAAAAATATTAATAAGATACAAAATAAGAAATTTAATCATATTATAATAAAAATTATTTATAATATTAATCATATTATAATATCACAATTTATATATTATTTCAAAATACAAAAATAACTATGCAAATACATAAAAAAATACCTCTTTATATTTCCATCTTCTGAATTCTGGTCACTTTGTTTCGAGCTAGAAGATATAGTTCCATTTTGCGGCTACAAATAATTTAAAAAAAGCTTTTTTTAATAATCCACAAAAAGAATTTAATGCTTTAATTAACTATATCAATAAAATCAAAAATTACTAATAGGATAAAAATATAACACTTCTGATAATTTTCAAAATTAAAACTGGATAAAAATTGACACCAAAATGTAAAACTTGTTCATAAAAGTAAGATATCGTTAGAGTAATTCTACATGTGCAATCTATTCCTAATATAATAAACTACTTTCAACTTTAACAAACAATATTATTAAGAAAATCCCAAGACCTTTTCACATTTCTTTTTATATAAAAAATAAGCTTTTTTATTAAGTTAAGGTTAAATATGGTCCCTCTAGTAAAATACTTTACCCTTCCTTGAACCATTAATTAAATCTACAGCACAATAAATATAATTTATTTTCATGAAAAGGAAAAGTAATTGTTGACTTGCACAAACATATATATGTAGTAATTCCAATCAATTTCATCCTGAATAACTTTTTAATTTTTAATGGTCCTCTCCTTTAGGACTTCCGTGCAAATAATTATTGCTTGCCTGCTTAAGAGATTTAATACTAATCATATCTTGGAAAATTAACAGCTTGCTCTTTTTAAAATAAGATAGCATCAGAACCTACGGAATGATAGTTTTCCTTCAATCATAGCCTCAATAAGAGGGAAGTCACGTGGATTGTCAATTCATATAAATATACAAGACTCTGGAAATTCCTGCTCTTTGTCATGTGTAACAAGCAGCTGCATGCATTGTGTCTTCTTGTCTGCTTCCTGTTATGTTGGAATGTTATGTGTTAATTGTATAAATGTCTTGACGAATTAAAAATGTCCTGCAACCTATATCATGCTTCCTTCATTCAACAGCTGGAATTAGATCACCTCAACATGCACAAATAAATACGTAAAATCCCTCCCCAACACAACCATGATCTTGCATATATATAGACATAAGACATACTAAATGTTCCTCTTTTTTGCTAGATGCAAGTATTAGGCTGTTTTTGCAATAAAGCAATCAATTTCAAATAATGTAATTGTACCTTTTCCCCTTAATTTGTTCACTAGAATTCAAATTTGCTACATTTAAGCAAATTATGATGAACATTTGGGATACAATAGCAAAAAAAAAAAAATTGAAGAACAAGCTGTAACATTTTTTTGAAGAGGTATTTTGCCCACAAACATAACTTTTGAGAAAAATTAAAAATTAAGTTATATTTTATTGAGTATTTCATGGTGATTTAACCGTAGGAGCAAAAAGAATACTTTTAAATGAACATGGTGTGAAGCATCTTTTTTTAAATGTCTTTAAGATTGATTTTTGGTTGCAATGAAGATGCATTGTTAATGAAATAATGTGGGAAGCAATTAGACATTAACCTTAATGTTTTCTTTTTAACATTTTTGGTTTATTACATCATCAGCAAAATGAAAATACAGTTAGAGAAATTTGTACCTGGTTCAAGGAAAAGTGTTTTCTATTTTAAACAGTAGATAAATGAAAACAAAATGTTACATTTTGATCAAAATTAAATCCACCTTCAACTAAAAAAAAAAAAAAACCAGAAAATGACACACATTATTCAATATATTTTTACAGGGTGTTTCCTCACCCCCCCCCCCTTCCCACATATTCATCCCAATAACCTACAATATTTTGAAGTTTACATATTGGAATACAGTAAAAAAAAAAAACTTTACCAATGGCAGTAACAGGAAATCAAAATTATAGTCAAATGATAAAAGAAAATCTAAGAAAAATTTCATATTCAAATACATATATATATATACAAAAATGGACTGCTTCAAAGCATAAAAAATTTATTTTAAAAAATTTTGCAAAATTGAGGGGGGGGGGATGAAAGTTTTAATAACTTAATTCTTTCTACAAATAAATTACATGAAAATTTAGTAACATATTAACAATGAAAAATAAATTAATAAAGATTTCATAGAGGTAGCAGTTAACCAAAAGCTGATCCTTGAAAATGTCATGATAAAAACTAAATCTTTGAATTTTATAAAAAATTATAGCTTACTTGACGTTGTAAGATTGGTGATTCTCTTGTTATAGACAGTCGACCAGCTGTGCCATATTCAGGAGACCTTTTAAAATTGACAATACAAAATATTAAATCCTAATCACACAAAAATTTGTTTCAAAATATATAAATAATACCAATTTTGAAAACACTTTTCATAAAATAAAATATAACATAGATATGTCAAATTACTCAAAATATAAATCATATTTTTATGGGTACAACTTTTACAATAAATATTACTATTGTGAATTTCCATGCATTTGTAATGAATTATTTGTATATAAACACTTAATAAATAGTTATAAAATAAATATAAATTTAATCACAACTATCATTACAATAATAATAAAATTATAAATTAGAAAAAATTATACCCTTCAATACATTTCAGTTTTTAAAATTTTAATAATAATAAACACCACTTTTAAGCTTATAATTTAGTATTAATACATATAATACAGCCTTATTCTATAAAAGCTACAAGCCTTATTTAAGTCTAGTTAAACTTTAAAGTTTTCAGCATTAAATAATTGATGCCTCTTTACATTGTTTGCCTCAAAATAAACAAAAAATAAATCAAAGATTTTCTAACATTTTTTCATATGTATCAAAGAAATGCTTTTACTTTCACCTGCAATACATAATTCTGCATCTTATAATTGAAACCATATTTGCATACATTATTGCAACCATATTAGTGATATTATTTGAAAAGAAGCACATGGTTGCTAATTCAATGTATACGACACATGCGAAATCAGAGTTGCCATCTTGGCAAGTTATCTTAAACAATGGCATTGTTGCAACAGTATGTAAGTACCAATAAAACGAAACCTTTCATCATTATGATGCAGGCAAAACTTCCATCAAAAAACAAACCAATATGAAACAAAATTTTACCCTTTCTAACATGCTTTAATCGCAAATTTACACATAAATATAACCGTGAGATTTTACTTTGTCCATTAATTAAGTGCAAGATAAAATATTTTTAAATTACCTTTTCATTAAATTTAAAATCAGCATAATCAACTTGATTCTCAAAATTAAACAAAATACCATTCAGCACCATAAATAATCCCATTTCTCCATAAAAAATGTTCAACAATTTTTTTAAAAAATACTTTCAAATAGCTTTCAATCAAATTTTCCAAAATAGAATTAGAAATACTTGAAGGGAAAAAATCTAGTGAATCATAGATTTGATTTAGTTGCTTATTCATGTAATTTGATCATGATGATGTCCATGACGGGACCAAACCAGATAACTGTTTTGGCAATCTATTCAATATTATCTACATAGAGGTTTGTTGATGAAAACAGGGTCCCTATTTCTTGTACAGCAGCAAGAATAGCTGAACAGTCAAAAATATGAGCAGGTGTTAGCTCTTTATCTGAAAAGTTATCACAATTCCTATAAGTTCTTCAACCATCCCTATCAATCTTCATTCCTCTGTAATGATCTGTTCTTAGCCTAGAAATAGTTTTTGTTATAAGGCGGCTGCCACTTATATAATAGAGTTGATGCTTTACAAGAATTGACTTCCCTCTCAATTTGAAATTTACATCTAATAAGATAACATTGACAAAGTTCCCATTATTCAGAGTTCTAGCCTTTTTCACCAGTTTATTCACATTTTCATTGCCCGTAATGTCAACTATTGGAGAAAGCAGACTTTATTTAACTCATGTAATCTAAAAAAATGACAGTAAATCTCTTCAGTAATCAATGGACCTCGATTTAGAATGGCCTGGAGGGCTGATGTTGAGTCACAAAAAAATGACAAGACCTTTAACCTGTTCTGGAATAGGGAGAGTCTCATATAAATCAAGAGCCTCAATTATCGTCTGAAGTTCACAAGTGAAGCAAAAGGCTACAGCATCAGCACTGATAACTCGTTGGTAGGTTGCATCACTTGGAGAGATCATAAATTCCCCTGCCTCCATTCAAGAATGTTTCATCAGAAGAACCGTCTGTATAGGCAAAAACAAAATTGTCTTTTGGATACTTATCAATATTGAATCCTTTAGCCTTGATGACATTAGTAAGCCCACTCTTAGTATGTGGCTCTAATAGACTTGTTACAATTGAAGCATTCTTAGGAAGCCCAGCAGAAAAAAGAGGTTCCTGATAAATAGAAAATTTGTTGTGTTCAAGGCCAAAGGATATTCTAATTTCACTATCAAAATGCATAGGAGAAGATCTCTTTAATCTTGTATTACTGTTATACCTTTCAAAGGTTCTCCTAGCAACATGTTAAAGTATATGACTTCTAGGCCTGTTTGTGAATTTGATCAAGTTATATCTTCTTTTCTCAAGGCTATCAAGGTTACACTTTTTTATGACCTTTAAGTTGTTAACACAGGACACTGCCCCACCAATGACCTTTGCAGCACTTTGTAACACAATCTAGCTTCTCTAGTGTAGTCTTAGAAGCATGTGCCTAGATGGATGAGGCAATATTCCATAACCAGTCTTATAAGTGAAGTATACATCATCTTTAAAATCTTAGGATTGGCTCCCCAGTCTGTACCACAAAGGCTTTTAATTATCTTTAATATTTTTAAAGCCCAGTCTACACAGGTCTTAATGTGCTTGGTAAATCTTAGTTCAACATCCAGGATGATTCCTAAATATTTCGGGCACAAGTTGTCCTCTCTATAAATTTACCCTCAATATATCACTTTGGATCCATTTGGAATCTGTGCTTCCTATCCATTGTAAAGACACAAACAGTAGTCTTTTTTTATTGATCTTTAATTTTAAACTATGTGTCCATTTTACAATTCCTTTTAGGGTGTGTTGTAGCTTTTCTTCCGAAATATCAATTTCCCTACCAGAGAGCCAAAAATTGCAATGTCATCTGTATAGCAGACAACCTTTGTATCATTATTGATTTTGGAATGGATATCTTTTACATAAAGTAGGAAAAGGAGAGTACTTAATATTGATCCCTGAGGAACACCTGTAGGGATTTTCCTGCTCTTAGATTAACAACCGTTATATCGCACCCTGATTCCTTTTTCTTAGGAAGTCATTTATCCAAATAAGAGCTTTTCCTCTAATGCCATGTTGATTCATATAAATTTAAAAAATAATTAAAAACTATTTTAAAACAACTACTTTTTTGCATATAGTCTTTTTTCTATTGCACCCTATGATTTAAATGCTTTGACAGCTAATATAATCATACATTGAATATTGCTTTTATTTTCTGCATACAAGCTCAAATATGAAAAAGTTGATGAAACAAAAAAGAGCAGGAAATTATGTAAATGTATTACAAACTAAGTATATTAGAAATCAAAAATGCTTTATAAAAATCTAATTTTTGAAAGCAAAATGATTAACAGTTATTAATTCCTTCTTATAGTTTCTTTAATGTAACTTATAATTTACTTTAAATAATTTAAAATGATTAAATATTGGTTTTTTTACAATGCTATTCTCATAATGTTATAATAAGCACTGTTCCATATATAGATGGAAAAATCGTTAGCATTTTCACAATTGAAAAATAAAAGGATCCTTCAGTATTTCTTATATCTTAATCACTGTTTACATTGATAAAAATGTAAGCATGCAGTTTTTTTTTTTTTTCTCCCAACATAATATTTAGAAGGGGAAAAATTTATTGGATTATCCAAAATATTCAGGCATAAAACTTAAAGTACATCAACAAAAATTTAATCAACCGTATTAAATAACTGAAAAGAAATTACAAGACTTACTTCTCCTTATCTTTAAAACAGACACAGGTAGCAACTAACATTACACCAACAACTAAAAACAGTAATGCACAAAGCCATGAAAGTTCAATCACAATATTTTCTGCAGCCATTAGACTAACTAAATTTCAACAATGCAGATTCATCATTGAAAAATCTAAAATTAAAGAGAGAAAAAATTTTTAAAAATAGTATCTGATCATAACAGTGCTTTTCTTCTCTGAATTGATGACAGTTAAGTAATAAAGATGAATACATTAAACTTGATAAAAGTCTAGAATTTTACGTTATAGTCCTAACTCACTAACATTTAGAATACAAAATAAATTTTAAGCAAATCTAACATTTATCATTTTCAAACAGGTAAATCTATAATCAATGCTATGAAAAATTGAAAGTTACAGATTTCGTGACTTCCTAACTAGATTTAAGACTTACAATGAAAACATACTTTTTAATCTTTCATTCTATTAAATATAATTAGTTTAACTTTGAGTCTTATACACTAATTATCTTATGGAAATTACAAAATATCAACAAAAAAAATTACTCATATTTATTGTATTCAATGTATTTACTATCTGAACATAATTAAAAGTTACAAAATGCATTTTACTTCAAGTAAATTATGATAAGGTACTTTAATTTTTTCATACAATGTTAAATTGCAAATAGAAATTTAACTTGAAAAAAGAATTACAATGTTGTAAAAACATAGCAAACTTATTTTGTGATCATGAATTATACTTTTAAAAAAACAATAAACATATTTCAAACGATGAAAATCCCTGGCAAAATTCTTCCAAAATTTCTTACACGAAAAACAAATCAAAAGTATACAACTAAAAAGGACTAGTATACCACAATTAAAAAATTAATATACTGAAATATTAATTAAAAGACCACGGAACATACTATTAACTGAAATTATTTTTTATGAAATCAATCATGAAAGAAAAACATTCATTACTTAAAACAACATTACAAAATTCACAATAATTTTAAAAACATCGTAAGAGTAAAAACTTAACTGTTCTTTTAAATCAAAGCAAATGCAATACGAATTGTCAAAAAGGAAACTCCAACGTGAAACCCCTAATAATACAGCAAATGAACAAACGGAATATCAATACAGGATAATGAATCATATCCTTTATTAAATTGCGAAAAAACAGCGAGCCATTTGAAAATCGGCTATTTGAATTTCCGATTATTCACGTACAAACTTTGACGTTCGAAGTTTCATCATTTCATTCACATCGAAATTATATACATGAAAAAAAGAAATTTCAAAACTTTTAAATTCTTACTTGTTCTTATACTTTCTGACTTGTAAGCAAATTAAAATTATCAAAACCTGGAAAAAACATTCATGTTATATGAAGTCGAAACACACTTGAAACTTTATGGAAACAGCTCAATACTGAAATCTTCAAAAGATTTAAAAAAATCTTTCTGTCATCCATATTCAATAAATATATAAAAAGAATACAACGCAAACATTTAACAGATGTGAAATAATTGAGTTATTATTACTTTAAATAAAATTACTCATATTCAACAGTTTGTTTATTTATTTTTCTCATTGCCAACTTAAAGTTTAGTTCCTGTTCTGAGAAAAACACTTATACAGTTACAGTGAAACATTTTCAGTGTCCTTTAATAAATCTTTTTAAAATTTTTGTAATATAAAAAAAATCATTCCCCTAAGATCAACCTTTTAGGAAAGAGTGCAACAATCTGATTGGAAAAAAAATTATGCGTCCCTTTTTCCAACTTTTCCACAAAACTAAAATATATACAAATGTGAAAAAATGTTACTTATAGGCTTATTTTGGGTTTTTTAACCAAAAACATATTTTTAAATACAAGTATTATATAGTGAAAATGTAAAAAAAAAAATGGCACAACACAAATAAAAAAATAGAAACTTATATTTTATTGTAGATAAATTTTTACAGGATCAGTCAGCTTAGGTACAAAATAAGATAAACAATTTGAAACACTTAATTTTAAATGACTAAGCAGTCAGTACTTTCTTAATGTGGCTTTTATTTTTTTTACTAAGTCACCTACATGTGGATTAGTTCTTGAAAATGCTAAAAAAATTAGGTGTTTTAGGTGCATATCAGTTTATTTGTGCGATATTTTGACATATAACAGGAAACATTTCTGCACAAACATGTGTTGATTCAAACCTACAACAATATCTGACCTCCAAATCATGAAAATGCCGCCCATCCGGTATAGTGGTTAGCGACGCTGACTGCGGTGCCGTAGGGACTGGGTTCAAATCCCGGAGAAGGCATGAATGTTTGTGTTGTAATCTTTGCTTTGTGTTGTAAATTGTGTGGTGCACGGGGTTTCTAAATGTTCTCAATAAAAAAAATCATGAAAATTTGGAAAATTGCTTGGTGGTACAAATCTCCAAAATTCGATAATATTCGGGTCATTTACGGCTTAAAATAGTTTCCTTATATTTGCTCTTTAGAGTTATATGGTGCTGTAGGACAATAATTCAATTTGGACCTGAGGTGGGTAACAATTAATGTCTTGAAAAGAAATCGAAAAAGGATTTGAAAAGTTCAGTATTTTTTTATCATCTTTAAAATCCTCAAAACTGGCAATGAAAGAATCACACAAAATGGATAGTAAATTTTTAAATCTATCATAGTTCGGAATATATTACTAACTTTAGCAGATAATTTCTGCATGAATGGGAAATAAGTTAATTTTTTTCCTCCAAAATCCAGGGGGGGGGGGGAGTTTGTTTACAAAAGAAGATATATGATCAACTTGGGTAGGAAAAATATAATTTTTCCCTATAATCTTAAATTTAAATTGTTGAAATGTTCCATTATATCGGTAAGAAAAGCTAAAATCCACAGCCACTTTTCACTCCTGAGGAGCAAGCATTCACTGGGCAGTTCATCGTTTTCTTCCAGATATTCTAAAACACATTCCATAAAACTCCAAAATCTCGCAAGGAACCTTTGGAAAGCCAGCGCACACTACAATGAAGGAGTAACTCGCCATTTTCTTCCGTTTCTTCGGGGAAAAGCGTATAAAATCTTCATGAACTCAGAGCACGAGTTCGTATTTTGTTGATACAGCGCATCACAAGTTCAACAACGCAAGACAAGTTTAAGTCCTTGGCACAAAGAGCTTCTCGATGAATAATATAATGATAGTTGAAAATCTTTCTTCGCAAATAATTTTCAAGCAATGCAACAAAACTTTTTATTCTGCCAGCCATGCGTATTTCTCCATCTGAGAAAACACTGTCTAATTTTGTCCATTCTGCTCTTTGTTAACTTCAATTATATTTTTAAGTTCCTTAAAAATGTCTTCACCTGTAGTTAAAACTAGCTGGCGCAAATCAAGAAGTTATACCGCAGTATTAAAATTATTGTTCGTGTAATGCACAAATTGCAACACTGCACACATTATTACACAATGCACTCTCCTCATTATGTGCAATATCACAGCTTTCATCCAGAGGCGGATTAAGCAAGTGGTGGACCTGGAGGCCTCCAGGGGCCCCTAGAGGCTTCAGATGCCCAAGCTTGATAAACTATTTATAAATTCATCGTACAACAAAAAGATCTTGAACAGATATTGCAACCCATATTTGAGTCGTATAGCAGCCCTAGCCATCATTTTTCAGTATATCTGTATTATTGCAATCAATACAAATTTTTTCACATGTGGTTTTTTTCTTTTGCCCAAATTTTTTTTCGATATTTATAGTGCATATTTAAGGTACATTTGATTCACATCCTTCACGTGACGTAACTAGAGCCACACTTATGGGTATAACGAGAAATTTGAACCCTAGCGTAGCTAACTCTGAGTGGATTCTATATCAAAATTCTTTCGGCGCCCTTTTTTTAGTTATAAGCTTTTTAGTAGGGCTGTAGTTACACACGTTGGGGCACCTGTAGCTTGGGGCCCTGTATCAATAATAGATTTGATATGGTGGTACCTACGCCCCTGAATTCGAATCAAAGTCTTCTTTCAGATGTATAAACACGCCTACCAAATTCCGTTGATATAGGATAAATCCTTTTTTGTGATGGGATTTTTATTCCATTCAGTATATTTTACTAATGAAATTAAATGAAATAAAATGAAGTTACGTGATAAAAAAGATATCTCTAGTTCAAAGCAAACTATTTCAAGTTAGTTGAATTTAGGCCTTAATAGCAAAATATAGATTAATAAAAATAGTCTTGGCTGAAATCCATGATATGAATGGGGGAAAAAACACCACAATACTGGAGGCTGCTTCCCTTTTGAAACAGATGGAAAATATGAAACTTCCCTAATAACTATGATTGGGAATACCATACTCCAGGAAATAAAGTTTTAAAAAAAGGATTAGGGTGACACCCGCACGACCTATACCATTAGTATCGAGTGCGTGTCAGCTTCCGGATTAAGACATTTTGAAGTCTTCTCGCTTTATAAATATTAAAAATAACACAATTATTCTTCATTGGAATTTTATATTCTTTTTCATTATTTAACATTAATTATAAATGCTAATTCTATGAGGCTTTTTACAGTTCATTTAAAACTATTTACAATATGGCCATTCATTAAAAAAATCATTTTACATTTTTGAATACATTGTCGTGAACTTTGTTTTATTCTCCTTGCAATTAAGCTATTATATCGTGAATTATGTTTTATTTTTTGAAAGTGAACTCGTGCAAAGAGCGGGTATTTCAAACATTATATACTTTTAATGTATCAATAGGGAACAAGGTATTTTTAACTAATTACTTAACACTAAATTAAGAGCAAGTTTGATAATTATTAGTGATTTCCATGGGCTTTTCTTGCAGAGCAAAATTGGGTTAGTATTAAAAATTGACACTTTGAATTACTTTTGTATACTGAGATCTATACTTTGTGTTCAAAGCAGCCACCGCAGAAAATCCGGTTTCACAAAGGTAGGATGTTGAAAATAGGGTAATATAGTATAAGAAATGCTTTAGTTTTCACTGTAGTAAATTCATCATCCACCTCTGCCCAAAATTCAAAGAGCGATTTTTTTCAAAAATGACTTTTAATTTCGCCACTGGATGTAAAATCTATGAAGATTTCTTCTTCGGCAGTTGGCAGCCCTTCTGAAGTATTTTGAAATGGATCCCCAACTCACTTGTAACTTGCTATCAAGCTGTCCTCAGCAAGAAAATACTTTTTAAAATTCTTTGCTAGTAAGGTTAAATGATTTTCAATGGTTTTAAAAACAACTTCCACGTGTTCTTCGGATGTGTAAGTTTTCCCACATAACACACAGGGCCTTTTTGTTCTCCATTTGTTTCAGTCATGATAAATCCAAAATTTAAGTATTCTTCAGAATATTTCCTTGATATAATTTTCGGAACCATGCTCGTCTGTGTACTTGTTGATACATTATTATCATCAATGTTCGCTTACGACATAAAAGAGTGTACCTATGATTTTGTTTTAATTTACTGCCGTAATACCTAATACTGTGAATTATAACAAACGCTCGCGTGCAAATTATAAAATGCACATTCAAGATAGATTCGGTTGATACAAAAGAGTATCGACTGGAATTGACTATAATTGTACGAGGTACAGCATTTTTACATGTTTTGGGCAGACGTCTGATAGGTTGTCGAGACTCATGCAAACGTTCGCGAGAATATCAGATGGGATGGATATGATAGAGAGCAACAGACTAGTCCAGGGGTACTCAACTTTTTTCTGCCGGGCCGCATACATATGATGGATATTTCACGCGGGCCGAAACATGAGAATTAATGGGAAGATTCAAAATATGGAAATTGATCAAAATATTAAACCTCCTACTTTGCTTTTTATAATTACTTTCATTTTTGTCACTGAATTTTTATAAATTGGAAGCATTTATGACTATTCTTTCACAATTTCTGCATCAGTAAACGGTTTCATATGATAACCAAAGATGTAGCAAATTTCAAAGCGTGCCTTTGTTATCGCTGAGACATTTTACCACAGACAAATATTTTTTTTGCTGTTGCAAAGATTATTCAAGAAAGCCAATTTATATCATATCTTGAAAGAAATCTTCGAGGAAAAGTGTCGTTGAACGATTCCTATTTATTGGTATTTTTTAAATACACTTTTGTGACAAATCAAACAATTACCGAACCATGCTTGTTTTTCACTGCAAAATAGTCAACTTCCCCAATCGTCTTTAAACAATCTATTTTTTTCGAATATTTTTCACTTGCATGATATGAAAGATAGTTAAAAATTAATTCCACTCATAAAATGGTCGCTACTCCATTGTTGTCTTTTATCACTAACCAGAAAAAAATTTCAATTCGCACCTATGCGACATCGACAGCAAAAGACAAAATTGATATATTTGATTTTTTTAGCATTGAATATTTCCCACCAAATTTTCATAAATAAATAAATGAATTTCTCAGAGCAAGGGTTATGACCAGTCCACTTAAAAAGGCCCGTAGGGTCGCTGGTAGAATATCTCTGTGGACTAGACTAATTTTCTAATGACATTTGTACTTTAAGAAATGGATGATGGAAAAAATAAATCTTCCATTTTATATCATTTTTCAATCTGTTCCAACTTAAAAATTAGAGAGAGAGAAACAACATAATAATTATCCTATTACTTAAAAGTAATTTACTTGAAATATATATTATTTAAAGTAACATATACATAATTCAATACGTATCTTGTTAATTTGTACGCTTTATAATTAAAATCGTATTGTAACTTTAGCGTCAAAGTGCATTACCATTGCCTTCAATGCATTATTATTGTATAAGGGGGCGATAAAAATTATGATTGAAAATTGGGTCACCAGTATTGAAAGTTTGAGAAGCACTGCCTTATTTACATGTAGAGTAGTACTATTAATGTAAGTTTTATTACCAAGTTGTTTATTATAATTGCTAGAGTCTAAATTGTTTTGTTTAATATGATGAAAATGACTTTTAAGGAATTTTTTGTTCCAAAAAATTCTTGTTTTGAATCGTTTAGTCTTATTATTACTACTATAATCATTAAAATCATTAACTAAAATTGATTCCTTTTCCAAATTATCATTAGATAGTGAGTCACAAAAATCCATCATCCTAACCGTTTTCCTTATCTCTGAAATGAGTCAAAATATTCTGTATCGATAACAGAAGTACGATACCAAATCAATATAAAGCGAGTGCCTAAGCAAACTATAACAAGTTAATTTTTTAAAAAAACGAACTTTATAGTAAATCTCAAAACAAGAATAAGCTGTGTAAATACACAAAACAAGGCGAAGCTAAGTAAAGCTCATAAAAGCAAACCATTAACCATACATTTGACTAAGAAAAAGAAAACAAGCTAATAGGTAATTTTATAACGATGCTGTACCTATCTAATCAGTACACCGAGTAAAGATCAGCATAAACTAACCTAATTGCCAGTCTCTAATACAAAGTAATACCATTCCATTAAAAAAGATATATGAAGAACAAAATTGATTGTAAGTTTAAAGTTTTGCAGACATAGCCCACATCATCACAAGTGTGTGTGTGTGTGTGCGTGTGTGTGTAAATTATTTATATCTTACAAGAGACACGACTAAGAAAATTCATTTTCGAAGACTTGACTTGATATAATAGTAGTACTCCATTAGGATGTTCAACCCTCAATGTATTAGAGCCGAATGACCAGTAAATTCGGAGAATTGGCTTTTATACAATTAAGTTTGAAATATCTCCAGCGACGCAGCGGTATGATTGGCAAAGCGAATGCTTTCTACGGGGATGGATAGTTTGAATTGCGTGATGAACTTTTTTCCAATCCATTTAATTATTTTTAAATTAAATAAATTTATTTATTAAATATTTTGTGTAACTATTCTGTATTATATAAAGTAAAATAATTACTGAAATTATATAAATATTTATATTATATTTTATAAAAAATATTTTTATATTAATAAATAATATTTATAATAAAATATGTTTTAACGTAATTGAGATGGTTTAAACGTAATTGTATAAAAGCTAAGCATGAATTTCGAAGGCTATTTTCTCCGAATTGACTGGTCATTCGCAGGGCCGGCTTATGCATGTCGCGGCCCCTAGGCAATGCTCGTCTCGCCCCCCCCCCGTACCGTCTTCTAACTTCCTAATATATCTTTTCGCTAACACTACACTTTATTCATAATTGCGCTGTTTTTTACTACATAGGTATATTATCACATTATTCAATAAAAATATTGAATCAAATGAAAAGAATATAAGTAATTAATATATGCATTTAAAAAAATCATACAATAAGCTTAAATATTAACTCTTCTAACTTTTTTGTTACAAAATCGTTCAAGACATCCTGAAAGTTAACCTTTTCCAATACATCATTTTCAATTGCCATTATGGCCAATGTATTTAAACGGTTTTGAGACATAGTTGAACGAAGACAGTTTTTAATTAATTTCAATTTGGAAAAGTTTCGTTCACCAATGGCGTTTGTAATCATTAGACTTCTATATATTTGCAAAGCTGTCATTACATTCGGGAAAGTTGATTGTGCCATGTTACCAATAATCAGTTTGTAAGACTCTTCGGCAGGCACAATCTTTTTTCCGGCGTCTTCTAATTGTAAGATGAAGTATTTATACTGCACCATTTCGTCTATAAACTCAGGCTCAATGTCCTCGAAATAATGCTCCTTAAACTTTGTGCAAGCCTGTCTAATTTCAGCGTCGGATTTTGTCGAGAAATCTGTTAGAAACCCAAACAGATCATTTATTTCCCGGTAAGCTTCTAGGCGCCGCGACAGTTCTGTACACAGCATATCTAGTACTGGCAAATATGTATCAACTTTTAATTTCTCTTTTCCTCTGAGCACAACTTCTTTTGCAGGTCCATCATTGTGATGCCTTTTCCTTTTATTCGCACACGCTGATTCTCATCACTGTATTGAGTATCAGTTTTCTCATTTGCCTTAGTCTCGTAGTCGTCAAATAATTCTCTCTGTGAAATTAAAAAATCTAAAAGCGATTTTAAAAGATCGACTGCCGTTCGAAGTTCAATTGTTTTCTTTTGTAAAGATTTGCTGACACCATTGATCCGATCTAGTATGGCAGCCCAAAATACGGCCATTACAGCATTTTCTTTTTTTGCCAAGTCATTCAATAGACATTTCGCCTCGTGAATCGCTTGTGATGTCTGAGTCTCATCGCCAGCAATAGACTGCAAAGCTTTCTGAAAACTGTTGTAACCATTTGCCAAAGCCTTAGTAGCATCGGCCCTTGCACACCATCTTGTATCGGATACTCTTTTCAGAACCAATGACGGATCTTGCTTACGTTCATCACCTTTTTCAAGGTGTTTGAGCATAATTGCCCAGCGATGAGTTGATGCCGAAAAAAAGTTGTATAGTGCCTGTACGAATCCGAAGAATGAGATTGCTCCCACGCAGCTTTCCGCTGCACGTACTCCAACCAAATTCAGTGAGTGCGCTGCACAGGGAATGTAGTGAGTGAGGTGATTTATTCTCTTAATATGCGCCTGGAGACCATTGTAACAACCAGACATATTCGACGCATTATCGTAAGACTGACCTCTCAAATTTCTTACATCAATGTTATATTGGCTTAAAAAATTTAATATCTCGGTGGCTAGTTCTTCCCCTTTGTGGTTCTGTATGAGAAGAAATTTAAGGAAACGTTCAGCCACCTCTCCGTTCGACGTAACATATCTCAGCACTACAGTCAACTGATCAGTGTGTGATATATCTGGTGTCGAATCGACACTTATTGAAAAGTATTTGGCTTCAATGATTTCATTAACAATATATTTTAAAACCTTGTTTCCCAATATTTCAATAAGTTCCTCGCAAATCGTTGCAGACGAAAACGATTGTTTTCCATTGCCTTCATTACCATATTTTGCTAAATGCGAATTAAGAAACGGATCGTACTCAGCGATTAACTCTAAAATTCCCAAATAGTTGCCATTATGTAGAGAACCGAGAATTTCATTGTCACCACGAAATGCTAATCCACGGGATGCTTAAAATTTTATCACTGAGACCATTCTTTCTAAAACTTTCTTCCAATATAATAATATAATAATATAATAATATAATATAAATAATAATATAAAATATAATAATAATATAATAATATAATAATAATATAATAATATAAAATATAATAATAATATAATAATATAATATAAATAATAATATAAAATATAATAATAAAAAATAATATATTCTCTTTCTTTATTAAATGTAACCTCCAAAGAAGTGTCGATTCGTCCGTGAATGCGCCGTCTACTAATCAGTGTCTGTACACATACTCGGTGAGTTGCATTATTCTCATGCGATTGAATTCGGATGCAACGCATTTTTCCAATCAGAAAATCCAGTTTGAAAGTGTGAACGGTTTTGAGCTTCACCAAAATGGATACATGGAAAACAGTATACTTTTCCAGTAGACGGAGAATACATGAGCCACTCCCGTTTGCTTTTACCACCACTTATGTGTTTCCGAAAAAACATAGACTGAGAAAAAAATCGTTTACTGTCGTCGTACTGTCGGCTTGAAGCAGAAAAATCACACTCAAAGTGTTGACATTCGTTAGGGTCTCTAGTACACCAAAAATCTTGCATTTCGTTGGTAATATTTTGCCATAAGCCAATGTCATTCTGGTATTCTACCCCTAGATGAACTACGTTTTGATGTATGACCTCTGTCTCGGCCTCACTTTCCTCTGCACCGACTAACGTAGCTGTTTCTTGATCCTGGCCAATCTGTTCAAAAGGCTCGCAAGGAACCTCTACTGGGTCTACTACCATCGTGTGGCTGGCAGAAGACGTACTTGGAGAGTCATGAGGTTGATGTTCCTTTGATTCGCAACTAAATCCGAGTTTGAAAAGATTTTGTGTCTTCTTCAATTGTTCATTAAGCTTATTTTGTTGCTCTTGCCGCTTTTCACGTTTTTCTGAACCACTTTGGTGTTTTTTCTTTACGGGTACCTCCGACATTTTGTTCCTAAAAAAAATAATCTTTCGGTTTAAAACAGAAATGAAATTTTCACCTTAGCAGCTCAAACATATTGAATTTCCTGCTTAATAATAAACACCCAAACTAATAATATTTGATAACGTTGAAATTAAATAAAATATGTAAGTAATTGAATAATAAAACGGCACTTCACATTTGTCAAGTCCTGTATTAGGTAATAAAATATGTAAAAAATAATAAAACTTACGTATAGTAATTTTAACTTCAGTTTACACTACACGGATTTTCACTCGTCGTTTCACCGACTTTCTCGAAGCCCGAAGCACTTCTGCAGTCTTTATAAATAAATATCCAATACTTAGCTCTAAATTCGTAAGTTTTGAAACACAAAATGTAAAACTCTCTTTTCATTCACAGCCGTAAAACTCGCAAACAATTTGCACGAAGTGAAAATTCAACGATTACATCAAAAATGTTTCAAAAATGTTGTCTATGACACAGTACAACGTATGTATTTAGCGGATCGGGGAATTCCCCAGTCATGCGACGAAAGAACCAGTACTGCCAACCTTATTTTTACATACTCTTTGGTAGCTTGGCCATAGAATATACATACCTATGGTAGGTACCAGAACAGTAAGTGTGCATTCACAACGTAGAATTTTGCGCGTTTTTCAAGCGTGTTGTAGAAAAAGCTGCTCTTGCTGTATAGTCATCTGATTAGTCGGTGTTAAAATTACCGCAATAAAATTGCTTGCGATTATATTACTGCGTTATATATGAACTAACTACCATAATATTGATATCTAATTTGGAATGCGTTCAGAAATGTACTAAAATAGCGTCGATGTAATGTACAGAGCAAGACAATCGTCATTGAAATTTCGAATTAAATTTTTACTGTTTAAGAAACATTGTCAATTTTTTTCTCTGTAGCACAGAGCCCCTGAACGTGGCGGGGCCCCTAGGCAGTTGCCTACAGTGCCTAATGGATAAAATGGCCCTGGTCATTCGGCGCTAATACATTGAGGATTGAACACCCTAATGGAGTACTACTATTATACCAAGTCGCGTTTCAAAAAGAATTTCCTTAGTCGTGTCCTCCCCTTGTTGCATTAAAAATTTTACTGTATTAAAACATATTTTTATATATTACTATCTCGCCTCTTGATTTAAAAAGGACAGAACTTCTAAATACTAATTTCTAAAATTAAAGCAGAATTATCTTTTGCACTCTCGTAACCACCTCCCCTAGTGGATTTCCGCAAAACCAATTTTTAGTGGATCTCACTCAATAAAATAAACATGCGTACTAAATTTCATTACGATAAGTAGTAGTTCGATAACGAAAATTTTTTATTAATATGTCACAGCAACTCCCTGCTTCTCCCCATAGAAGTCTATTTCCGTAAAATCCGTTCTTAGCGGACCTATATTCAACAAAAGAAACATGCCTACAAAATTTTAAGTCTGTTGGTCTAACAATTTAAAAACGGGAATATTTATCTGTAACGCCCATTAAGCCCCCGCAACGCTCCTTATGAGTCAATTTTTGAAAATCCTCTTTTGTATCAGACCTCTAATATTTGTGAAAGAAACGTCTCAACCAAATTTCAATTTTGTAGGTCTTATAGTTCAAAAACGCGAATATTTATCTATAACGCCCTCACAACAGCATTTGGGGGGCAATTTTCGCAAAATCCTTTTTATAGTGGACCTCTCTCAATGCAATGAATGTGTCTACCAAATTTCAAATTTGTAGGTCTAACCTATGTCAGCAACCTATGCCACGCATGCCACATGTGGCACGTGGTACAGTTCTCAGTGGCACTCTGCACTACGTTACAAATTTGTCAATATTTGAGTGGATGGAAGTTGATAAATTTGTAATGAACATTATTTAACAAACATCTTTAGCAAGGCCGGATCTACGTATGGGCTAAATGGGCTTCAGCCCAGGACCCCCGGGTTCTAGGAGGCCCCCGTTCCCCGTTGAAGATAAACCGAAATGGTACTTACAATCAGAATAGCAACACAATAATAAACCAGTAAAAAAGTAGTCACAAATCAAAAATAAAATACCCGAAATACCATATCAAATTTATTTTCGAGAGCAAAAGCAATTTTCTTTTGTTCTTCCGCCCTACCACTGAATACGCGGAAATTAATAACTATTAATTTCGAAAATCGTCTATATATTTATGTAAATAACTTAATAAAAACAAATTAAAATAGTATACTGGTGATTTGCTTTTAGAAACTACATCATAATTAGATGTAAAATGTTTAAACCTCAAGGGAATTTCTTGTTTTTCTCATGATCAGAGACAGCCTATGAGGACTAGAAACAATGGTTTTCATCTAATTGCTAGTGGCCAAGGTACCGGACTCACACACACAATGACAGGCATGTCATGAGTTCGAGACCAGTGCCGCTGAAGACCCTCCGTGTAGGGGAGCGATGCATGTTAAATCTGTCGAGAGCTCAAACGTTCTCCAGTATGTGTGGTGTGATAGTTAGGAGAGAGGATGCCAGCTCAGGTATTGTCCTCGTCATATGACCATGGTTCAAAACTACAAAGTCCATCGCCAAAATCTCTCGTGTTGCTGAACAGTGCGACGTTAATATTCACTCACTATTCATCTAATTGCTAAGAAATTAATTTGCCTCATCAAGAACCAATATTTACATAGATTTAACTGGATAAAAAACCCTGTTGCCAAACAGCCTAGTCTAAATTGTTTGAGATAATTCCTTTTCAAATAGGGTTTTAGCTAAAATATTGATTTACAAAAAATCCTGATGTGGTCGGATAAAAAGTAGGTCATTTTCGAAATCAGAACACTAAATAATATAAAAACCACTGAAAGCCTCTTTTGTACTTCTCAAAAACTTTAATTTTGTAGCTGTGTGTAATTAGTAGAGTGTCTATTAAGTTCACTCTATAAATTACAGTCTATTAACAATGATAATTAATACAGTCTATCACAATCTATTATTAATACAGTCTATTAATTACACCCTTTTGTACACGGCGCCGCTCTATAATAAAGTTTCTATCATAGAGCGGCGCTGATGAGCATAGAGCATTTATACAAACGCAGTGGCACTATTTCTGTAGCCATTTATTTTTGTGTAATAATAATTCTAAGTTACAGTATAAAACTGATTTGGTGCTGTGTCCTATACATAACACCTGAAATTAAAAGATACTTTGGTGCCTGTTTATAGGTTTGAAGTAAAAAGTAAGTACAAATATACATTTCTAAATTATTTAAGTATAAAGACACTAGGTAGGAAGATTAGGATTATTTGTGCAGGTTCGTGGCCTAAATCGCTAAGTAATAATTTTATTAATTATATCCCTTCACATGAAATGAGTTATTTTCAGAACAAAGATCCAAACAATATATATTCTGTTTCGCAAAGAGAATACAAAGAACAAAAGAGATCATTTTCTAATAATCATTTCATTAACAAACCTTAAACATGGCCAAGTCCTAGAAAGATCTTGGCTTTGTTATTCAACTAGTATCAGTAGTGTTTTTTTTTTGTTTGACTTGCAAACTTTTTTCTGGAACAAATTCTTAAAACACAACCGGCTTTTCTGATTGGAAACACGTAAGAAGTTGTTTAGAAAATCATGAAAATTCTATTGAATATATAAATTCAATGTTAGTTTGGTTGACACGAAAAGAAAATAAGTCTTTTTTAGATAAGCAATTACAGGAGCAACTAAGAAAACATACAGAATATTACCACAGTGTCCTCAAACGTGTTATTGCGGTAGTAAAGTATTTGGCTACAAGATGTTTAGCATTTAGAACAGGGGTACTCAACTTTTTTTTTTACACAGGGCCACATACATGTGACATGTATTTTACGCGGGCCACAACATGAGGATTAATAGAGAGGGGGAAGCTATAAAATCAAGGACATTTAAACTGTGAAAAATTGGTTAAAATATAAAATCTCATAATTTTGGATCTTATTTTAAAACTATACCAAACTCTATCAAACAAAACTCACAAAATATAGGTTTCTTTGACTTTTTACCCAATTGCGAAGGAATTTTTCAATTTCCATTAATCAATGATCCCAAGCCCCTTGTCTGCATTCTACTGTCATAAAAACAAAGCTGCCAGTACTTGGATAATTTAATTTTTTCTTCTTTTGACAAGACCTTACATAGTTTTATTTCAGATAATAATTTATCAAACGCATGATGGTAGCAAAGAGTTTTTATTGAACTACAGACTGAAATCAGTATTATCTGTATAAACTGTTTGTTCTTATTGCGCATTTTTGTTTCAAATTTATTCAAATATTTCTTGATTTTATAAAAAAAATATATCTGAACAAATAACTGAATTCATCAAATAGTACATAAGAAGCATTTAAGAAACACTAACAATTTCTGTAATAATTCTTAAGTTTATCATTAATAATTCATGTTTGTCAATATATATAAGGTATTAAATTTTATGGGATGCTTTTGTTACCTCTGCGTTTTCGTGATATTACCACCTGCAAAATATTTATTGCTGTTTCAAAGTTTTTTTTTAAGAAAACCAATTTATCTCTCTCGTTTTTAAATGGATCCTCAAGAAAGAGCCATTGAAAAGATTTGTGTTTAGTAGTACAGTGACGAGCAAAATTATATTTTTTATATATAACATTTTCACGACAAATCAAACAAGTTGTTGATCCACGTTTTTTTTCCTACGAAATAGTCAAGATCCCAATCGTCTTGAAACAGCAAATGTTTTTTAAACATGAGGGTTAGTTAAAAATTAGTTACACCTATAAAATGGTCGCTACTGCATTTGTTATTTGTTATCACTAACCATTACAATTACAGAAAGAAAAAAAAAATTTCGCAATTTGTATCAGCACGACATCGATAGCAAAATTGATAGATTTGATTGCTTGATTGATAGAACTCGCTAAATTTTTAATACATTATTCCTAAATAATTGAATTTGTTATTTCAATGGACCTAGACCGGGCCACTCAGAATGGTCCGGTGGGCTACATGTGGCCTATGGGCCGCAGGTTGAGTATCACTAATTTAGAGGTACCGAGGAAGTTTTTGGTTTTCCTCAAATATGGTAATTTTATGGGTACCCTGAAACTGCTAGCAGAGTTCGACTCATTCATTCGTGAATATATTGAGCTGCGAGAACTACGACCAAAATCGTTAATATCATACTTATCAAAAACAATATATGAGCAAATAGTTGAGATCATGGGCAAGGAAATCCATTAAAAAATTATATAACTCTAATAAATTACAATGACACAAAGTACTATACAATAGTGGTGGATTCAACAGCAGATTTGTCCACAAATACTAACTTGCTATTATACTACGATAATGTTTTCGGGAAAAAGGGTATGAAAGATGTGTCTCATTAATTAAGATTATTAGTCATACAGGTTTATATTTAATTATCTACAAGAATTTTTAGAAACAAATGGACTGCTATTGGATAATTGTAGGGGACAGTCATATGACAACGCTGCCAATATGTCCGGTCCATATAATGAAAAAATAAATAAATTCGCTAATTATGTGCTATTTGCTGCACATTTTCTTAATCTAGTTGTGCAGAATACAGTTAAGGTTGCAACTGAAATCATGAACTTCTTTGGTTTAATGAAACAAATATATGTTTGCTTTTCTACATCGACCTATAGGTAGAGATTTCTAAATCGGGAACTTAAACTGAAATTTACCATAAAAAGATGAAATCAGACCAGATGGTCTTGTCACTACAATCCTTTTGAAGCCTCAAAAGATAAATATTGTAATACCATGAATATTCTTAAGACATTTAGTGACAATGAAAATGAGAAAATTGAATTTCAAAAAGAGGCAGCAAATTTATTTAAAAAAATTAACAAAACTCAAAACTGCCTTTTAATTACATTTTGGGAAGAAATTTTAGAAAGATTTAATTCAGTTAACAAAAAATAACAGATTCTTGGGGTTTGGACATCTGTGAAGGGAATAAGTTCATTATGTCATTAAAAATGTTTATAAGCAATGTACAACATGTGAATCAGATCAAAAATCAAAGGAGTATCAAGACGCAGCCAAAAAATTAAGTCCTAATGTAGAAACAGAATACAGCGATGTGAACTAGAGACGGGTTATTTCAAAATTTGCAGATAAATTCACAGAAAAAGCTGTGTATGGGACAGAAAAATTTAAAAGAGACGCGATTATTGTAACGTTAGATAAGGTTATCCTTGATTTAAATAGAAGAATTAAAGTATATATATGCAGAATATAGTAAGAAATTAAAATTTTTGATGGATTTGCAAGATTAAAGTAAGGAAAACGTCGACCTGGAGAGCGTACGCGCTATTACTGGTTACTATTTAGATGATGTAGACCAACATTTAGTAAATGAAAGTGTTCAGTTAAAAACTTATCTAAAACACTGAGCTAGAGTCCTATACTTGTAGTGATATATTCAATTTAATATTTGAAAAGAAATTAGTTCGGGTTTTTCCAAATTTGTATACCATTTTAAAGATTTTTCTAACGATCCGTATTACTAGCTGTGAAGCGTGCGTTCTCTAAAATGCCCTACATAGAAAACAAATATAGGACAACAATGACAAATACTAAGCTTAATTATTAATCACTTCTTTCTATTAATATTGATCTCACCAAAGACTTAAAATGTGACGAGCAAATAAAAGAATATTCAGCATAAATGTGTAGAAAAGTTTTTTTTTTTTTTTTTGTAAATTATGTTATTGCTTTTAACGTATTTTAATTGTTTGGGGGGAAAAACTTTTAAGTTTCGTATATTTTAAATTTCTCCGCACGATAATTTTTTAGGAAAAAGGCAAAATTTTTAATTATTTAGGTGGCCCCAGATATCGTTAGCCCAGGGCCCCCAAAGGTCATGGTCCGGCCCTGATCTTTAGAATTATGGACATTTATGGAATTGTGAAAAAATCCGAAAGATAACTCCAAAGATAAATTTACAGATATTTTGTAAATTTATGGATGCCATTGTTGGAGAGATTTAATTGTTTGAAGAGAGAAAATGACATGTACTTTGCTTTCTTCTTTTCGTTCTACATATCTAAGTAAAAAATCTTTCCTCAAATGAAAAATATTTCGAGTCCGCAAATAAATTGTTTTACAACTGAATGCTCAGAATCGTGTCAAATTGAAAGTCGCAAATTACACCCCTGATTCTGAGATATGAAAATAGAGCGGTACAAGTAATAAATTTTTTTATCTTTTTATTTAATTATAATGAAAGGAAATACATATATTATTTGTTGTCTTTTCCTTATTTTAATAAATATGTTTAAAAGTATTAAACATGATTACAGTTTTAATTATTTTTATTTTTGTTGAAGAAATGAATATGTGTTTTGTGCTGTTTGTTTTTACGTTAAGAAACATCTTTAAATGATGCAAAAATAATAATAAAACTATAAATCATCTATATTATTGACCTCTATTCTCTATTTCTGCATGCATTATCACGGAAATCGAAATGTTTCAAACGTGCCCTACTGTGTGGCACGCTGAATGATATTGGTAGTTTGGTTTGGCACACTAGAGTTAAAACGTTGCCGACCCCTGGTCTAATAGTTCAAAAATGGCAGTATTTAACTCTAACGCCCTTAACACTTTCATCGCGAGGGACGAGATTATTCGTCTTCCAGGATCCACAAATAAATTATAGTGAGAACTGTTATTGATTGCAATTGATTATTATTTTCCAAAGAAAAATAAACAAGTTTAAAAGGAATTTGTGTTCTGTTTCAATTTTAGCGCTGCTGAGAGCGGCGCGGATTCTTAGCACAAAGGGTGGAACAAAGGCGTGCCATTACCGCGATGAAAGTTTAGGCTTCCTCAACGCCCCTTATTGATCAATTTTCAGAAAACCTTTGTTGTAGCGGGCTTACTCCATGAAAGGCACGTACCTACCAAATTTCAATTTCTTCGGTCTAATAGTTTAAAAACGCGAATATTTATTTATAACGCCTCTGAAGGCCGCAACACTCTCTAAGGGTCAATTTTCGCAAAGTGCGTTCTTATCGGATTGCTACTTCATAACAGAAACATAACTGCTAAATTTTAAGTCTGTATGAGTGAGTGAATGAGTGAATATTAACGTCACACTGTTCAGCTATACACGAAGGCTTTTGGCGTCGGACCTCGAAATTTTGAACCATGGTCAAGTGACGCGGACGACACCTGAGCTGACACCCCCCTCTCCTAACTACTACACCACACCAACGGGAGGACGTTTGAACTCTCGACAGATTTAACGTGTATCGCTCCCATACACGGCGGATCTTCAGTGGTACTGGGTCGAACTCATGACACGCCAGCTATGATCCCATACCTTGACCATGTGGCTACCGCGGCCACATTTCAAGTCTGTAAGTGTATAGTTCCGGAGATATCATGATGAGTGACAGAGTGAGTGAGTCGCTTTTCTCTTTTATATATAAAGATTGATATTCAAATAGACTTTTTTGTATATAGATACTTATAATAATTCAAAACTCGGGAGGTGATATGCATACGAAAGCATATGAAGTTGAACTGTAGCACGTAGTTTTTCACATGTAGTGGTTACATGTAACAAAAATTCAAATAAATCCAGAAATAGCCCTTTGTTACATGATGAGAGGTACAATGAAGCTCAATTAGGGGGACCCTTGTTTAATTTTATTACATAGAATATACAATTAAATAACCATACAACACGAACTTACTAATAAAAGTCATGCATAAAATTATATATATATATATATATATATGTCAGGTTTGAAACGATTAGCTCCAAAATTAAGTGAGTAATAAATAAATATAGAGCGAACTTTTTACCATCGCGTAAGGATTTGCGGGTAAAATAGCCTATTTAATGGTGGGGTGAGAGCTGACGAAGGAGAAAGCGTACTGGAAAGACTTAGCTGGGGACTCATGGTCGGATTACTGTCTATTGTTCTACTCGGTTGCGCGCCCAAGGGCCGCCATGTTGGATTTTAGATGATTGCAGAAGAATAAAGAAGTATTTTTAGAGATGATGCCCTCCTCATTTAACCAGCAGGCCAGGGGCCTGTCATATATATATATATACACTGATGTCCAAAAGTTAAGCATAATTGATAATTATGCGAATAAAGAAGGAACTGTAAATCAGAATGGTGGGAAACGTGATATGCAAAATGGTTATAAAATAAGGAAGTAAATCAAAAGAATGAAAATAATTTATTTTATTATCCAAAGTAGCAGTTTGAAAGAAAACTGAGCATAGCAAGGATTCACACTTTAAAAAAAATGAAAGAAAGCATTAAATAAAATACTGATGCTGCAGTTTAATAAGGCGTGTGGTCACCTCTGACAGCTAGGCACGCGGTTTACCATACTTGCTATGAGATGATGAATGAGTTGTGGGCTCAAACGGTTCCAAGCTTCTAGGAGAGCTCTCTTCATTTCTATAACGGAGCTTGGTAGGTGCGAAAGGGCTGCAATTTGTCTCCCGAGCATATCGATAAATGCTCGATAAGATTTAAATCAGGGGAGTTCGCAGGCCATGACATGCGCTGGATGTTTTCCGTTTCAAGGAAGTCATCGATCAGCACCTCTCGGGGACATGGCGCATTATCATCCATGAATATGAAATCAGGTCCGACAGCACCACGAAAAAAGCGAACATAAGGCTCAAGAACTTCGTCTCTGTATCTTTGAACAGTCACATACCCCTTGTCAAAAAATGGAGGTCTGTGTGGCCGTCCATCATGATGCCTGCCCATACCATTACTCCCCTTGATGGAAAATGATGTCTTTCCATTATGTTTCTTGGTTCAAAACGTGTTCCACGTTCTCTCCATATCGTTACTCGTCGAGAATCACTACTCAGACTAATCCGGGACTCGTCACTGAACATCACATTGGCCCACTCTCCCACACTCCAACGTTGATGTTTCAAACTCCAGTTAAAACGAGCGCGTTTATGCGCAGACGTAAGGGGAATGCAAACTGCTGATTTTCTGGCCTACAGGCCAGCATGATTGAGTCTCCTGTAAACAGTTTATCTTGAAATTCGTATTCCTGTGGCGACTGCGAGCGCCAAACCCAGTGCTCTGGCAGTACTGCCCCTTTGACGTCGCGCACTTATTACAAGTTATCAGTCTTGGCGAGGGGTTGTGACTCTTGGTCGACGTGATACTGGTTGTCGGGTAACATCACCCATTCTTTGAAACCTCTGCCACAGTCTTGAGATCACAGATTGGTCCACATTCAGAATTTGAGACACTTCGGTTTGTGATCGTGAGGATTCCAACATTCCAACGATTCTTCCTTTCGTAAACATGTCCAATTGGCGTCTTTGTGCCATCATTCACCTTATTTGATGGTTAACAACGTTCCTTCGCACAACAGTTGCACGAAACTTGTCTGAACTGCCTATGCTGCGTGAATCGGTTTCTCCGTGTTCCGACATGCGTCGGTGTTTCGCGCAGGACGTAGTCGACTGAAAAGTTTTGCATAAACCCAATGTTTCTTCTTCACCCAATTAATATCCCCAAGAAATTTGGAATAATTTTACGAATTTTTACTCCATGTTTTTCGCATTTTACGATTTATGCTTAACTTTAGGACATCAGTATATATATAGCGTAAATAATCTGTATTTGGATGTGTAATGCATTTATATTACTCTATGCTATATTTATTTCAACTTGGCGATTATGTTGGCGACCATTTTTGGCCATTTCAGGACTCTCTAGATTTTTCTAGAAATTAGTGGAGAAATCCACTAATTTCACGATCTAGGACGCAAGCGCATCTTTCTGGAAGTTTCGGCTACGGCTATAAATAGAGCAATACTTGCCGTAACAGTCAGTCTGGTTTTGACTAGCGATTAGTAAACTTGCCTCGACCGTGAAGACAAGCGATTAGTTCGGCTGTTCAATATTACGAGCGGTGCTTGTGGATAACCTTTTACGTACGTGTATGTTAAACACTGATAATTGTGTCTGAGTTCTGTTCAAGGTGTGAAATCCTTCTGATATTTATTCTACGAACTTGGCTGTTGAATCCTATATTTCAAGGATTGAATTTCGACAGTAAATACTCATCGCTCTTAAAGAATTGTCTTGTTGTTTACGACTGATTTTGCATAAAATCCTCGATCCCCGATCAACGTAACAATACATATATATTGTCAAAAATTCTCTACTAGAGAGAGATGAATAAACATTAATCAAAACTAAAAAAAATTGGAATTGCAAGTTAACCAGAAAATAGATTTTAAAAACGATATATTAAAAATTAAAATAATAGAGTTAAATATAAAAGTATGGATACTACAGTATTATAAACATTTTTGACTTAGGACAGCTTATATATAAAATAATTTATATAAAAGTGTGGGGTTGAACATGTTTTGTGGCCAGCCAACCTTCCCCCTTTCTGTTAATAATACTGTGCAAAAACCTATTGAAAATAATGGATAGAAATCTAAATCCATTATGAGAAAAAGGTAACTTGCCTAAAAATTGCATTCAAAAGTGTAGAGCCCACGCTAAATGTGAGTACAATAAACAAGTTATTGCCAGATTTTGGACCCAAGTGCAAATTCAAAACATAGGAATAGCTGAATAATAGCACTTAGCAAAAGTTTGAAAAAAATAGAAATAAAAAATTAAGAATTGTAAGCATATTACCATTACCTTAGGGACACTAAGACTATATATGATTTAAAAAATAAAATAAATTAAGTTTTTAAAAAACTAAGAGACCAAGAAATTTTATCTAAAATTAGAATTTGGAGGTAACTATAATTATCTAGGAAAATAATAAATTTATAATAATAATCTATTATTAAACTATGGAATTTTAATCCTTGCTATTTAGAATTTCTGTATTCAAATAACTATTAATAAAATTAATTGGGTATTTTTAAAACTAAGCAGTATTTAGTAAAATGTTTATAGCTTATTTTTTCTGATTTATTTGAAGCTAGAAATTTATTGCGTTGTATGTAATTAATAACAATATTTCTGAATATAGAAGCATGTACATTACTCTCCCAATGTGGTACTTTTATAATATTGAATTTAAAGTCTTCTCGTTTGTCATAAATATTAATAACTATTTGATTATCTTTTAATTTAAATTCTATACCAAGAAAATTTGCTTCATAGTTGTTACTATTTGTCTGTATTAAATTAAGATATTGATGAAAAAAATTAGTGTTAGGTTTAAAGTTGTCTTGCTTGCCCAGAATGATTATATCATCTATATAGTGAAAAATGTAACATACTGAGTTGTCAATGAAGCTATTTTCAAAATAATGTAAATATAAACTGGCAAGACAGTTGCTAGCTGGGCCACGTTGTGGCCAACCTTTAAATATATAAATAGTTATATATTAAAAGATAGATATAGATATTCTATCCATTATTTTCAATAGGATTTCGCTCATTATTATTGACAGAAATGGGGAAGGTTGGCTGGCCAAAAAACATTTTAACCCCCCCCCCTTTCATATAAATTCTTTTATATATAAGAGCTGTCCAAAGTCAACAATGTGTTTATAATACTGCAGCTTATATATATATTTAATTTATTACTTTTGTTCTAAATTCTAATATCTTGTTTATAATACAATTTCTGTTTTTGTATGCTTCAGCTACAGTGTTATATAATAATGATATATATATATATATATAAATAAAACTGATATTATCATCTCTAGCCAAATTTATATTTTTCAGTATTAACATCTTTTTTAGACTAAAACTACGACGAAGAAAAAATTATTATAAAAGTATGAATTATTCAAAATACATCATAAAAATTATTACATATCAAAATTTTGTGAAAACGTTTGAAATCCTCATGCAAAATTTCCCTCAAATGTAATATGTCATGCAATTTCCTCCAATGTAACAGAAATACTCAAACTAACGATCGGAAATCGCTCAACAGTAAGGGTACTAGTACATGTATTTTAATTTTCGGTTCACTTATAATATTGTGTTCGCTCGAAAATGTAAAAAAAAATATAGTGTGAAGGAACAAATTTTTGAATTAATAACAGATTTTAAAATAGCTAATGCTATTAATAATCAGGAAAATTAATTGGTTATTTATGGTGTTGATTTGCTAAGCTCTTACGATCATAACTTAATTTCCTTTGAGCTATTAGTAGTGATATAACATTTTTATCAAGCTGCTATAAAAAATGAGAAATCTTTTAAGGGGGTCCATTTTGAGACTAAATAAAAACTTTCATCGGGGTACAAAAAGTTATTTTGACATCGTTAACTTTGTTTTCAGTCACGTCCTTCAGTCTCGAACGCCTTTATCTTTCGATGTGAGATAGAATATAAAACTGATTTCCCGTATCAAACATTTGAGGTAGTTTCTACGATATCTAATTAAATACAATCTTGTTCATAACTGTTTGAAGTGTTTGAGGGATCCCGGACATATTGTAGGTAATTTATGTCTCACGTCAAATGAATAATTACTTGTCATGAACTGTAGTGTTCTTTAACTATTATTTTAATATCAAATAGATCAATGGATTTAACGTAAATAATACATATATAAATATACATACACAGCATCAGACCTATCTCGTCAGCTCTCTTCAGCTACCGGTACGACAGTTTTAAGGCAGACCGTGTACAGACGCTTAGGGCACATTGGTCTATATGCTCGTAGGCCTGTCAGATGTGTTCCCCTTACCGCAACTCACTGTCGCTGCGATTAACCTGGAGTAGAGAGCATGCATTGTGGACACCGCAACAGTGGTCTTGTGTGATGTTTTCCGACGAGTCCAAGTTTAGTTTGCAGTCTGATTCTCGCCGGACTTTCATATGGAGAGCGCCAGGTACCCGTTACCACCAAGAGAACACATTAAACGACACCGTTACGGTGGTGCAGGATGGCTCGTTTGGGGAGGAATATTTCTTGGTTCCAGATTTGACCTGCATGTTCAGAGTGTAACGATGACAGGCCGCATCTATCGGGATGTCATTCTGGAACAACATGTACGTTTGTTTCGGGGCGACATGGGTGCTGAATTTCTGTTTATGGATGACAACGTCCATCCTCACCGTAGACGAATGCCTTCAATCGGAGGATATCACCCGTATGGATTGGCCAGCATACTCACCGGACTTGAATCCAATAGAGCATGTGTGGGATATGCTTGGCCGACGAATTGCAGCCCGTCAACCCCCTCCCACCTGTCTACCGGAACTTCGGAGGGCATTGCTTGATGAGTGGTGTAATATTCCCCAAGATCAGTTTGATAATTTGATACTCAGCATGCGTAGGCGTTGCAAGGTCTGTATTGCATCGTCCGGGAGACATACTCCGTATTAACCATCATACTAACCATGTTATACTGTTTTTTGTAAATAGGTTCTTTTTTGAAAATTTGCTCCAGGGAGTAAAAATCGCAATTTTTATTAATTATGTCAAACATATAGCATCTTTTTTGCTCTTTACCTTTTGCTTAATTAATAGACTTTACAAACAAGTCAAATTTGTTTTGCTTCTGTCTCTTTCTTTACCTGAACTTCATTATCCTTAATTTATGGACATGAGTGTATTTCCTTTCACATTTGAGGAGCTGAAAACTTTGAGCAATTATTGATTAGAATTCTAAATAACTATTAATTATTCTAAAACTATGTATGTTTTTCATTTATTTTACATTGTATAAAATTTAAGTGTTGACATTCTTGATTATCATCTATGTTTCGAAAAAATTTATATTTTTGATGAGAAGAATAACATGTTGTAAAAGAGAACTACAATGAAAAAGAATTTAAGTAAATAGAACCAGATTTTTTTAAACTTGATTTTTGTTTTGTCTTCAGAAACCACGACATATAAAAAAAGAGGAAAAATGCTTGAATAAATTGAATTTTAGCTGATAGAGTCTCGACAATACAGTAAACTGAACTTCATTTTTAAACATACGGTGCGTTTATTTGTATTGAAATAAGAAATCTTGAAACAGAGCAGAATAAAAATGAAATTATTCGTTGAAAAGCAAGGATCTATCCCTTTAAGTCCCGAATTATTTTTATCTTTAAATATTAAATTCTTCTGGTTATTAACACTATATTGACTTCAATGACACTGGAAAAAGCAATGGAAAATTTTTCGCTCACCAATCCCTGGAACGCACCCGCACGATCGAGCGGGTTGGGCTTCATCTGTGAAAGCGTCACCTGTGAAATTTTATTAGTTATACATTTCTTAGCTCCAAATTTAAACAAACTTAATTAAACTAAAATTGTTACAAGTAAGGAAATTATTAATCCTTTTATTGACTCATATTATTTAGGAACTCTGAAAATCTGTAAAGCATGAGTTTGTTTTTGACAAGTGTTAATAAACATTGCATTTTTCACAAAGTTTTCGAACTGGTTTCGCAGTTTTCCAATTTGCACTTGCGAGGCCTTGAAATGTCATCAACACATCGAAAATGGCTATCCATATCCTGGTGGGCTTTTCAGCAAGCAGATTATAATATTACATTCTCTTTGCTGAAGGAATTACACACACACACACATCTCTGTTATCTTCATCAGTTAAAATAATTTGTTAGTATATGTGGAGATGCTGCAACCACTTCAGCTATCTCTAACTTAAATTTTAAGAGATTAAATGAGTGAGTGAATATTAACGTCGCACTTCTCAGCTGCACGAGGGCTTTCACTAACCAGGACACCAGCTACACGAGGGCTTTTGGCGACGGGCCTCGTAATTTTGAACCATGATCAAGTGACGAGGACGACACCTGAGGTGGCATCCCCTCTCCTAACCACCACACCACACCAACGGGAAGACGTTTAGCTCTCGACAGATTTAACGTGTATAGCCCCCTACACGGTGGATCTTCAGTGGTACTAGTCTCGAGCTCACGACATGCCAGCCACCATCCGATACCTTGAAAACTTGGCTACTGTGGTGACAACTTAACCTTTTCACGCCTAACGGGACACATACGTCCCAAGCAAATTTCAAAAAATTCTTTTTGGACAGAAACGCTTCTCTGTCTAATTGGAGACTTTCCCACCAGTTCTGCCAATATTTTTGAAGGTATTTTCATTCACAAAACATACATGACACTATCATACGTATTGTATATAATTCCCGTGTTTTTGAAATGTTGTAGCAGCTTATTCCATACTGTACGAACGTAAATAGTTTAGTTTTGGAAAATGCGTCTATTTTTGATTAAGTTTTGATTGATCCATAAATCTAAGATCAGATAAGTTACTCACGAAGCGGATTACCTCTAATAAACTGGTAAGTGGCAAAGTTTTACTTCCGTTTTTATTATAAGGGACATATGTGTTCCTCTTGTCTTGGATAGTGGTAACACATTGTCCCGACAGTTCTATGTGACCATGATGCTAAGTAATTGCCATGAAGCTAAATACGCAAAAGTAAATCGCTCCATGAAAGATGAAAGCAAAGAAGAATTTGAGTGTCCTGTGGCAATCGAATTCTACAACAAAATCATGGGAGGTGTACACCTTGCAGACCAAATGGCAAATGTCTATGAATTAGATCGAAAATCTTGCAAGTGGTGAAAAAAAGAATTTTTCCGCCTATTGATGAGTCAACTAATGGATTGCGTACTGCGAACTCAAACATCAAAAAACCTTTATTTCATTGTACCTCTTGCAGAAGCCTTGATGGCGTCAGGAAAGCTCAATGCACAGTATCAACGCCGTAGAGGAACTGGACGGCCATCCAAAACATTACAAAGCTTATGCAATGTTGGTGATTATCTACCAGTAACAACAAAAACACGACGGTGATGCCGTAAATGTGCACAACAAAAGAAGGAATCGCACACTGAAATAATCTGCATGATGTGCCCATTGTGCATTAACTGTTCCAAACCATGCCATTCATAGTTAAATTTTTATGACTAGAAAATCATTGTTTTTTTTTACAGAATTTCTCACTGAAGACTACTGGGACATATATGTCCCAGTAATCAGGACTGAGATGGAACGTATATTTCCCAGTCCTAAATCAGTGCTTAAAATTTTCTTAAAAATATACCAATTTTAGCATTCTAGTGTGCCCTATTCATAGTTTATGCTACCAAAATTGTTCTGTTGTAAGAAAAAAAACTCGTCTCGAAAGGGTTAAATCTTAAGAGATTCACTTTAATCTTTTGAAGGACGTTAATTTGTTATTGTATCTTGTATGTACGGAAACAAAAACTTGCTACAGCTAAAACAATGACATGAATGGGTTCAAAAGACTTTGCTGGTAAAGGATGATCCAAAAGTGTCGTTCCATTACAAATATTTCCATGTTTTTTCCCATCACTCTCATCTGAACTTGATTCTCCTTCCAGTTTTCGTGGTTCATATGTTTTGTCCGTAGCATAATCATCATCCGAGAGATCACTTTCAGAATATGATTTATTCATCAATTGCAAAATTTCTTCTTGCGTGAAAATTCTTTTCCTTTTAGACACCTGAAAAGTGTTTGCTTAAAAGTTAGCACAGTATTCATGAAAAATAACAAAATGTATGAGGAAATTTTATTATTTAAAAAAAAACGCCTTACCAACGCCTAGCCACGCCTTACCAACTTCCATCGGAAAACCTAGATTATCTTTTTTTCGAGGAGGGAGGAGAAGAGATATGGATACAGATATCTGTGTAGGGGATGAAAATGCCACATCTTTCAACAAATGTATGAAAGGGTAAATTGCAAAAAAGAGCGAGAGAAAGAAAAGACAGTATGTGTGTGTCCATGGCAACCCCCAAGAAAATTCCAATTTATTTCGTTTTTATTTAGGCTTCCATCAAAATTTTTGAAACAGAAAAGAAAACCAACATAGCAAGAACTTACCTCTATAGCTGAAGTGGCTCAAGTAACGCCCAAGTCACACGATCGTGCGGGTAACGAAATCCTGAATCCTTACATGCAACATAAATAGTGTATAGTTAATATTTTTACAATTATTTAAACAGTAAGACAAAAAAACCGTACCTAAGCAATTAGAAATATATTGATAATTACCTTTTTAACGCAGATAAAAAGAAGACGAGTTTTTGTTGTATTTGTAAACAAAATAGATTTGCCAGCTGAAAGTAAAACATGGACTACAACCACCGTTTGTTGATAAAATGTGATACTTTACACTTTCTGTAAACCCGTTCAATCGTTTGATTCGAGCTTTTCTTACATACGAACTATTCCAGAAGAAAAAAAACGTATAAGAATATCTAACTCACATGATCGTGCGGTTGGGTCTTAAAGGGTTATTAGACAGTCTGTAAGAGAAGGAATGAGAGTACGTGGAATTATAGTTAGAATAAAATTTATATATATATATACAGTCAAGCGATAGAAAATTTAAAATCGTGTTTTGGAAAACATAAGTTGCTTAATGTGTATCATATTCTCGATCAATTAAAATTAGTTATTTTCAACCCTATGAAAGCTAAAAGAAAATTCTGTACTTCGCAAATATATGATAAGTCAAAAACTTATTTACAAATTGTAGAATGAATTGGTGTAACATCTGAAAAATGTTCTGCAATGCTTTTTCCTCTCGTCGAGTCATGTATATCGGAAGATATTTTTAGAGAGTATGATTACATAATCCTATCGTAATTTCAAATGATGACTTATCAAACAATGTTCAAACTGAAAATGTGAACACTCTATTGCTTTTCCTAAAAACGGAAACAGAAGGAAAAGAAATAATTCGTCTAGCCAAAACAGGCTTTGTTCTCAAATATCATAACGAGAGAAGAGAAAAAAATGTTCAGCTCCATTTGTTACCGTTACAGATTTTTTAGGAGGTGTAGAGAAAGGAAAATGGTATTGTTAATTGTGTTTTTGTGAGAAATTTCATGAAAGCAGATAATGCTACTACACTACTATAACTCTCTCTTTCTATACTATATTTATAAAAAAAACTTAATTTTGAGAGAAAAAACAAGAAATTTTGAAATACAAAAAATGCTGCTTAACTTGCTTAAAACTTGAGCATGAATAAGAATCAAATTTACAGTACTTGCTTTGTAATACGACAACTGAACTATGATTTGTCCTGAATTGTCCTCAATAAAAAAGAAAAGTTAAGACGTTTGATTTGGAAGAGAAAATGAGTCATTTTATCAAATCATCGTACTGCTATGAAGCTGTCATGCTTCATTGTTTACAACTTAATATCGTGACAGAAGAAAAAATACTCAGAGTCCGATAACTTACTGGCAGTGACTCTCAGCTGTGTTCTTTATCGAAAAAGACCCTTCAAGAAATAACCCAATCAACATCACAAAAACAGGATCATGGACTCTCAAAAGATAACTCTTCAAAATTCAAATACTGGATTTAGCTACGAAATCCTTGTTCAACAAATTACTTGTGGAAAAAATACCTTGTAAAAAAAGGAATTTGCGAAAAAGAGTTAAAAGAGAAAAGGATAAATTCTTATGGTAAAAGATTGTCTAGATATTGAATTTGTAGAATGTATTTTTGAAGACAGCTTTATTTTAGCTAAATTAGACTGGTTAAACATGAGTAATGTTCCTGATCAAAATGAGAGTATACTTCTCTCTGGTGATTTCTATAGCTGATCATGGAAAATGAAAACTGTGGATATTACGGGATCCAGTTGAAAGTAAATCCAAACAATAAATGGGAAAACCAAGTTATTATTGACCTCACAGAGGTGTTTTTTCTTTAGGAAAACTCAACGACCAATGTTTATCTACTGTTTAATGTTTTTTTGTAGAGATAAAAAAATTCCATCTTTAAAAGACTTCCTGGATAAGAGACTGGATGGAGCAAATTCCATCCATTTTAATGAAATTCTCTCTCGGTGGTCATCGCCTTTAGATGAGTATGGGTGTCACAATTCTTAGGTGCCTAGTGATTCTTTTACGTCTTCTTTCTCTTCCCTTTTAGTTGTCAGTTATTTTATTTTAAGGGGGAGGGGGTTGTTTCTGACTTGTGTGTATAAAGTTTATAAGGTATTATCTATTAATATGTTAATAAAGGCATTATATATTTTAAAAAATACAAACAAATAATTGTTAACTTTTTCTAACTAGTTATAGTATCAATACCGATCTGACATTAAAGCAGTTTTGCTATTGGGATGCGTACCGTCCTGGTCTCTACAATGAGGAATAGTGCCGGTGGGCTCGGAAAGCTCTGAGAGTAGAGATGAAAGAGCGAAGTGCTTCTTCTAGAATGGCTTCATGATCCATTTTGCCTTAAAACGGTCTCAAAGGTCTGAATTCTTCAATGCGTTTGAATGGATGGTGAAGATTTAATCCATGTCAAGAAATTCTCCTTATGGGGCGTGTGTTGTATGAGTATTTCTTGTCTGATTACGTTATGGGGATTCCTCGGTGTGTAGTACACGATGTACCGCAAGATGCAGAATCTTAGAGAACTCCTATCACAACAAAATCTACCCTCTTGGGGGTAAATGGTTTTTTCTTTTTTTATTCCTGGTTAAGTACAAACATTTGATATTTTAAAATAGACTAGTTTCTCTTATAAAACGAACCAAAGCTGGTATCGATTTCGATCAAGTTCCTCTTTTTTCAATAAAAAAAATCTATAAAGTCCCTCGTAAATGATGTTGATAACTCCAACAACTTTCGATCTGGTGATCTATTGATAAATGTATGAAATGTTCAGTAAGGTTGAAAGATCATGAGTATCTCATCTTTTGGTACAATTATTGTTAAGGATTCATGGATCACTTGAAGTAATATTTTGTGTCGCATTTAGAACTCCAAAGCGTTCACCCTCTATGAGGGAAGAATAACGAAATTGCGATCCTATATTCTAAACCCTCTCTATTGCCACCCATCCGGTAAAATGGTTAGCGACGTAGGGACTGGGTTCGAATCCCGGAGAAGGCATGGATGTTTGTGTTGTAATCTTTCCTTCTTTGTATTGTAAGCCCCCGTGTGATACATTGTGTGGTGCACGAGGTTTATAAATGTTCTCAATAAAAAAAAATGGTCATTCTTTCCAAAGACATTGGTAAATTGTCATTGTTTCCAAAGACAATGTTTTGGCTACTCAAGCCTTGCCGCGATACAATAACTTGTGCAAGTTCTGCTTAACCTAACCTTGCTAGTGATCAGCACAAAGCTACCTTTAAATGTGTTAACTGTCAAAGTAACACCATCCCTCTTTCTCTAAAATGGTGTCGTAAATAAATATATGAAACGAAAATACAAATTGGTAAAATTTCTCAAGGGTTCGCGTATCTCAAATCACGCAGAATCGTTAACATCTGCGCTCTCCAAGTGGGCATCTTCATGTTGATGTTTTATACACCAGTAAAATCACAACGCTCGATTCGTGTATTGGGAAATGTTTATCTTTCGATATCCCCTGCACCTAAATGTTGGACTGCAAGCTGCAAACATTCAAATACATATAAAACAGCTGAAAACAGTATGTAGTCCGTATTTTCCACCTATCGATATTACAAATCATCAATCTTGATATTTTACTTGATCAACACCCTAGACCATTTGTACTTCTGAATGATTTCAATGCTTATATATGTGGGCAGTCCGAGCAGTAATTTCTATGACCAATAAATAGAGAAATTGCTCTCTTTCATTGTCTCTGTGTGCTGAATAGTAATATAGAAACCTATACTCACACACTTCATGCACTAGACTTTGATTCATATTGCCCCTCACTATACTTTTATCACTGGGGATGACCGTTTTGTGTCCAATTGTCTCGGCATCTGACCTAACACTGAAACTACAACTTCGACAGTATATTTATGATGTTGTAGATTAGTCTGTATATTTCTCCCACATGCTATTATTGTCCTTTACATATTTAAAGGCAGCATTGATGCTGCATTTGCTAAAACCCCTGATATTATTTTGAATGCTCATGATATTTCGAATACCAGCTGCAGAAGCGATGACTACCTCGGTGGAATATTGCCTGCCAGGAGGAGTAGATGAAGAAACTACGAAGAGAATGGGGTACTTTCCGAAAGTACCCCCTCGATGGCCAATTTTATCACTTTCAAGCAAGAACGGACAGAAGCAAGGAAAGTGCATAGACATAGTTGTAACGGGTCTATCCACGAATCTTCCATTTATCCTCTTGGGTAAAATTATTCTTTTAAAATTTTAGTTCTGTTGAAAACATTCCCACGAAGAAGAAGACGGGATTCTTAAATTAGTTGTTCTGTTTGAGCGTTGGCATTTAGGACGCGATATTAGTCGCTGGATGGCCGAAAGTTGATAATTGGAGATTAAAAGTGATAAAATTGTGATTAAGATTTAAGACCGGAGGTCGTATATTTAAGTAAGATAATTACAGGGAATTGATGCGTAGGAGTCAAAAGTGCTCCAAGAGTAAGTTAAATAAACTTTAACTATATGTTAGTAGCCTTAAGCCGAATGATTGCTCTAACGGTTATTTTCCAAGTGCATTTCCTACCATTAGTTGTGTTGATCAGGTAAAAGGGATAAATAAAATTGCGTTTAAAACTTGGTACGGCTGATCTTTGCTCGAACCTCCCAAAACCAACAACCTAAAGATGATTGTTACATAGTGAACGAGAGTTATGGATGAAATGAACTATTTTTTATCCAACAAAGACATACTGTGCAAAATTAAAAGAACTATGGACATATATTCGTATACTCCATCCATTTCTTAAGCAAATAGTCTTCAGATAAAAGAAAAAGAAATATCAGTTATACAGACCTACAACATGCACAAAATAAATAGCGTAATGAATCAGAATTTATTTATAGAAACCCTGACAATTTGGACAGCTTTTAACTTTGTTAAAAAAAAAAAAAAGCACACGTGGTAAAAAATGCGTAAAAAATGTCATTGCATTTTCCTTATCTTTTATTTCAACCTTTAGATATTTTGAGCAAACGACCATGACTTTCAAAAATAAAATATGTAGTAAGACTAAGTTGTAAATTTTAAATATTTAAGAAAATTGATTTCGAAAGAATAACACTGAATGTCATTTGGGAAATCTTTTTTGAGAATCTACTTTATTGATAGCTGAATGGATTGAAAAGAATCGTGAAAATTGTGCTGTGTAATGTGATGATATTTTTTTTAAAAAGTTGTCTCTCTTAATTCTATGAAAATTTTAGAGCTTAATTAAAATAAGGAATTCAGGCAGATTAATTAATAAAGGCAATAAAACGTATCTATGCTGTTTTTGTAGTACTATGGCGAGTCATCATCGACTTCAGATTTCAAATCCAAAGTCACTTTTTCAAAATCAAGCCTTCATTGAAACTAGAGATGGAAATTTGATAAAAAAAGACGTATTCAACAGCATTTGCTTTTTATCATTGTTGCTTAAACACCTAAATGAAAGCAGATTTTTCACCTAATGTTTAAATAAAACTAACACAAATATGATCAAAAGTACATGTTGTTTCGTTAAAAAATATTTCATATTCAAAGACAGCACTAAAAAGAATTCCATTAAAATGATTGTGGCCGCTGTAACCGAGTTGTCATTGGTTGCAAACTCGTCGCCAGCTTAATGGAGTCTGGTTCGATTCCTGGAACCACTGAAGACCCACCGTATAGATGAGATGATGCACATAAAATATGGCGAGGTGCAAAAATATCACGTTAGGGTGGTGTGGAAATTTGGAGAATGAATACCAGCTTAAGTGCCGTACTTTTTATATAACCAAGATTCAAACTTCTGACATCCTTCAGCAATAACCCTCATGCAGTTTCAAACAGTGTCGTTAAAGAAAAATCATATCAAACCATCAAAAGGACCAACCTTTGTTAATTTTATTAAGATAATATTATTGTAATATTTTTTTTCTAATCTTCTCCCGTTCTACATGTGAAACTAGAGATGATTATACTATACTATCGGGTTGATGCATAATTATCCGGCGTTTATATCAGCGCGTTTTTCATCAGGGAAAAGTAGCATTTTGTTTTTTATTTTTGTATAAAAATAATCTTCTTTATTGTTTTAGAAAAACGCGTGTCGAAAACCATAGTCATATTTGCCATATTATGCTCTACCACTTCGAGAAAGGATGGAAAGCAACACAGTCATTTCGCGATCTCAACGAACTTTTTGGCAAAAGAACAATCAGCGAAAATAAGTGTAGGGAGTGGTTTGCCCGTTTCAAATCAAGTGATAACCAGCTTAGAGGATAAGCCACGAAGAGGTCGGCCATCTGATTTCGACGCGATCAGGCTCAGGATCGACGATCGGATGACTTGGTGGCCGATGTGAAAGCGTGGATCTCCTCTAAGAATCGTGTCTTCTTCGCTCGTGGAATCGACCGTCTGCCAAGCAAATGAGAAGCAGTAATCGAAGTAGACGGTGACTACGCTCCCGAATAATCGTTTAAACATGTTTTTGTTAAATATTGTTATTGATTTTGTCAAATAAAATTTGTTGGAAAAACGCCGGATAATTATGCAGCAACTCAATAACTGCTCCAAGTCGATGCCTCATCTGATTAAATGAATGATCAATTGGCTCATTGAAATAATTCGACGGAGCATATTTTTTTAATATTTCTATTCAAATTTCTGAACCAAATTTTTTTCAAGCAGAGAAAACTGAATAAATCATATTTAGAGTTGGTTTTTTAGTATCGTTGCATTTGTTGATCTAAATATTTCTATTTCCTTTTCTGATTGATACGTACGTCCTTTTGCCATTTTGTTTTGTGTATTTTTGACATTTTGTAGTTAAAAATCAATTGAGGAAAAATCTAAGTCAACAAGAAATGCTTTTAAAATACCATCCATATGGGAAAATGACCCAGATTTATGGTTTATTGAATCGCAATTCGCAATGTTGGCATTACTATCGATTCAACAAAATTTCGCTCTGCCTTAACCGTTTTAACTTTGAAGTTTCGTTTTGTGTTAAATAAATTGTAAAACATTATCTTTCAGAGAATATTTATCTCGCATTAAAAGACAAAATATTAAATTATTTTCGATAATTGGGATATTTTTGATTTTAAATATTTTTTCGAGACCCTTAATTAAACGACAAACGAAAGTCAGATTTGTTGAACGAGATGCAAAATTTACCGGGGATGAAATGGAACAACTTTTAATTAACTAATGGATGAAAAGGTTCCTAACTCATATGCAGCAGATTCTATCTATCTATAATTCAATCTATCTTTAAATTAGTTAATAAAACTAATAAAATTAATGACATTGTATATGAGTATTTCAGTCTAAGTTAATAACATTTCTTAGGAAAAGTCCTAATTTGTTTTTTAAAGTCTAAATCTCTAAGTTTATAATTACGATTGAAAACTTTGCCGCTCAGCATTTAGGTCCAGATCTGGAATCTGTTGCCTGCTTTTCCTACTTTTTGAAGTGAAAACTTATTTAGCGGCGTTGGGCACTTTTTGGTAGGGGAAAATCTTATGGGTTCGCGTCACCGACTTGCTCTAACTGACGCACGCGCAGTGTGCTGTTCTCCTAAGACACTTTTTGGATGGGTGAAATTTCGTGCGTTCGCGTCACCAACATGCTTATAGCAGTATATCTGTAGCTCTACAGCTGACGTATAGTCCTGTGTATATCTTATAAATGAAATTGAATGGATTTAGTGAAAAGTTCAATGTGTATATACTGTGCATTGCTCGTTGCGATTCCGAGAATGGGCAATACATATTAATGGTTGCCGTTTATATTTCGCCTGGAAAATCTATGAGACAGATACAACAATTTTTATTCGAAAATTTGATGATTTATGCAAAAGAAGATTCTGAAATACTCGAAAAAAGATTTGGCGAAAAATATATGATAATGTACCGATGATTTTAAGTGAAGACTTCAGTGCTAACTTTGCAGATGATAAAAATCTACCACTAATTGAATTTCTAATTGAAACACTTAATTTAAATATGTCCAATGATCGAAAACTCAGTACTGCAAAATATAAAACGACGATTGATGCGCTTTTTAAGGGCGATACTTAGATAAATTTGAGAATCAAACATTTTCCTTTCTTACTTTAGTTACCTTAAGCCTATTGTATCTTTTTTAAAACAAAATGAAATAATCGAAAGCACAAAAAGTCTAAGTATTGTTGAAATTAATGATGACAATGATGCAAATAATTAAAATAATGTTAAAAAGCAAGTACATTGAAATTTAAGTAAATACAAATACTATCCATAAATATTTTATGATTGTATATTAATTGTTATTTCAATTGTGAATTGTATTTATATTTTGCCATGATCATGTACAGCCCGTAATATATTTAAATAATAAAAAGCCATATAAACATGCATTTAGTTGTTGTTCGGAGTGTCAATAGATGTGAAAACCAGATTGATGTTGATAATTTTAATTCAAACATTATGAAATTTCAAATTTTAATACTGAAAGTTCTAAGTTTTCACTTTTATCGGCAGTCTCTATAACTGCCCTTTTTTTTTTTTTCAATTTCTTCTATTTCTGTAATATTTGCTTGAAGAATATTCTTCCTTTCTTAGTCGTTTTTTTTCAATCCCTACTATTAGTTCACTCTCACCCTATATATATACAGTGGTGGCCAAAATTGTGAACGCTTTTTATAATTGTTATGTTTTTCAAGTTTGTATGCTTATGGAAAATGTTACGTTGCACAAAATGTAAAGTCTTTCATATCATTTTAAAGATAATTTAATACTAAATCAATAAAAAAAACAAAATTAAAATATTTGCAACGCACAAAAAGTTATGCTGCAATAAATATTGATATACATTAGCTACTGATGATAGCAGTAATTTATCAGTGCTTAGTGGGGTTGCTTTTATTTTTCATTACAGCTTCACATCGACGATTACTTGAGCTGAAAATAGTGATTAGCTCTTCCTTTGTTATTTCATGACGCCAAAAAATTTTTTTCTCAATCATTCCTTTTTATTTCATGTGTACCTCATTCGGGGAAGAATTTTCAAATGGTGCCGCAAGTTTTCAATAGATTGAGGTCAGGACTGTTTTCTGGCCAAGACAGCAATGATATTTGGTAAAGAAGCAACGATATCAAATAAAAGAGTAGATTAAATACCTAGAAAGAGATGTGTGACTAGAAAGTGGTCTTTCCTATGTTAAAATTGCAAGATAGGTGAGTGGTTTAGTGACTACATCTGGAGACTGAAAGTTTTGTTTATGTCAGGAGGCAAATTTAATGAAAAAAGAAGCAGGAAAAGGTCGAAAAAGCCCGAAAACAAAAATACTATGCCTCCAATATATAAAAATGTCATCAACGGCCGTCAAAAGTGATTTGAATGATGCTGATGTTTCTGTCAGTTCAAAAACAACTAGGAAAAGATTAGCAAATGTTAGACTAAGAGGTAAAATTCCACGAAAAAAGCCTTATATCTCAATTTACAGCAACGCTAAAAAAACTACAATAGTCAAAGAAACCCATTAATTGGACAAATGATTAGTTGTCACAAATTACATGGAGGGATGAAACTAAGATATTATTTGGTAGTGATGGCCGAAAATATGTCAGACATAGAATAGGAGAAACGCTACATCCTGATTGCATTCAGGCAACTGTGAAGTAGCCACACAGTTTTATGATTTGATCATGCATATCAGCAGATGGTATAGGTCGTCTTCATATTGATGTTCCATGGAATGTCGAAAAATACATTGGCACCACTCTAGAACTCAAACTTCTACCTTTCATCAGGGATCTATTTACCAATAATGCTTCATTTATTTTTAAGTTAGATTCAGCTCCTTGCCCCATAGTAAACTAATCGAAAGACCGGTATCGTTCAAAGATGATTGAGTTGTTGTCCTGTCCAGGAAACAGTCCTGACCTCAATTTTATCGAAAACTTGTGGCACCGTTTGAAAACTCTTGCCCGAATGAAGCCCATGAAATAAAAAGGAACTCATTAAGGATGTAATTGTTTCCTGGCGTCATGTAATAACAAGGGAAGACATTAAAACTATTTTCAGCTCAATGAAACATTGATGTGAAGCGGTAATAAAAAATAAAGGCCCCACTAAGCAATAATAACTCACTGCTATCTTTAGTATCTAACGTATATCGATAGTTATTGCATCATAACTTTTTTTACGTTGCAAATATTTGAATTTTGTTTTTTGTATTGAATTTAGTATTAAATTATCTTTAAAATGATACAAAAGACTTTTTGTATTTTGTGCAACGTAACATTTTCTATAAGCATACAAACTTGAAAAACTCAACAATTTTTAAAAGTGTGAACACTTTTGGCCACCCCATATAAAGAATTTACATTCCTTCTTCCCTGTGACCCGGCTAGATGTGTGGGAGGAACTAAATGATCAGACGATATGATTAACTTCAATTATTTATTTATCACTACATTCAACTCAGACACAAATAATACTGTAAGTAAAATAATTTTGATCAGTCAGAGCACGAGGATGAGACAAGATGGCGTGGGGATAATATATTCGGTCATGCAAATCTACCCTAACCATAACTTATACAAAGCTTGTTTAATTTAGAACCGCGCTTATAATTTAATTCTCTAACTTCTACTTGAAATAAGATCACAGTACCTGAACTCTTGCCGTCTTCTTATCCTTGCTTTTACTTTAACATGGTTCCAACAGTTAAACTAAGAACTTTCTTAATATTCCAACTTCTCGCTTCGTACACCATTTACGTGTACGGTTCACCATAGATATACTTCGCTTCTCATCTCTTTACTTCACATCCAATCTATTCTCACTTCACTAACTCTCAATCTCGCGAATACAATATATATATATATATATATATATAAACTTAATTTGTATAATCAAGCTTCCTGTCCTTGGAGAAAGTTGGTTAAAAAAAAAGGAAGGCCCAAAAGGAATTCCCAATGGGTTAGTAGAAGGAACCGTATAGATCCGTCACAACTGTATATACATACAATTTTTTTAACTTGCAGTGGATGACACTTGATGTTAATACAGTTTTTTCAAATATTAATTCATTAATTCAATTTAATTAATGAATAAATAGTAACAAACAAAAATAATAGTCCAACACCATATATAGAAAGGAAAATCGCTCATTGTGTCCCTGTAGCGCAACGGATAGTACGTTGGACTTTTAATCCAATGTTGTCGGTTCGAATGCCACCTGGGATGACCTACTTTCTGAGAATGTGATTTCTATTTACTATACTATTTTATTAGAATAATTACATTTAATTTTTGAATAAATAGTTACAAGCAAAAATAAAAAAGCCCAACACCATATATAGAAAGCAAAATAGAAAATTTCAAGGAAAATCGCTTTCAATTTTGTCACTTAACATTGTGATTCTGTCATATGTATACACATATTTATATTAATTTTAATTATTTAATAAAACGTAACTAAAATAAAAAATTTCTTTGTTGTGATCTAAGTAGGAATTGACTTTTTGATGTGTAACATCTTTCCTCTCGGTTGCTGGATATTAGTAGGAGTGATTTCTAGAAAAGGGACAGAAGTGTGTAACAGGAAGTCGGGGAAGCGCACTCTCTTTCATTTGACCAATCAGCACACTTCGTGGTGACTCTTCGCTACTCTCGCATTGGGGTCCAACTCTAGCAGCCATCAAGCTGCCAGCCTTTTTTTATATTGTTAAATTTAGTATTTCACAAAATTTGAATTCAAAAACTCGGTTTCATTTTCTTGACTCTAAATCCACTTCGCATATACTAACAAGTCTTATTAGACTTCATCCAGGATATACTTGCGATTCTTAAGCTCAATTATCAAAGTCTCAGGGCTCGTTATGTATGAAATCTGAGGACAGTGATTTCGGTTGTCGGATACATTTCTCCGAGTCAAACGGTTCAAAATATTAAAGATTTCCTGCATTTTGTACTTTTACCGTATACAGAAGGTGTGGTTCTGCTCTTTTTTTAAAAAAAAACTATCACTCGCTTCCCATGATTTTGAGTGGTGATTTTAACGTTAACTTCAGTTTGCCAGAAGCTGAGCAACTCACAACTTTTCTGAATGATGAATTGAAGCTCGAAATGAACACAAATCGAAATGTTTCGACAACTAACAGTGGTATTGTTATTGACGCTGTGTTTCACAACGGTTTTTAAATACTTTGAAATCACAAGTATTGGTGTCATATTTTAGTTATAAGCCTATTGTCTCCGCTCTACCCCAAATTGAACAAGAATAATTATTTTTGATAAAAAATTGCATTGCTCCTTGTGTTAATTAAATAAAACTTTCATTAAAGATATGATTATTCGATAGAAAATTATTTCCAATCCTTCCCGATTCAGTTTTTCCAGGATTTAAGTTACTATTGCGTATTTACCACGATAACATGTCAGATGTTACACATCATATGCAGTTACTGTAAGACTCGTTTAATTTTTTTTAATATTACTTGTTAATATTTGACTTCATTTCTTCCTGTATTCTTTTCTTCGCGTATCTTTTATTTCTTTCTTCCCTTTCTGATTTCATCTCGTCTTGTTTTCATCTCTGATATCAGCTCTTTGAAAACGTTGATAAAAGCTTAACATTGTTTCTCAGTAGCATTTCCTTCAAAGCGAATTACTAGCATTTATTCAGATATCTCATTTCTACCTCCAAATATTACGTGGCTGTAGAAGTGTCCACGAAAATAACAAGCAAGTTCTTCCGGAATGCACCACAATTTATTCTGAAACTCTTTAATAATTACAGCAGTCATCCTTTAACTTGAAACAATAAACACACAAACATATAAATCCATTTTAACACAGATTCAAAGAATCGCATAAATACAGAACGTAACAATTGAAATATGTTTTCACGTAAGGGTAATGAAATACTCAGTCATTGTCAAATTTTTCACAATTAATGTTGCCTTTCTGCATTGTATTTTTGTAGGAAATGAATCCTTTTAGAAGCCTCCAATGTTATCTCTCCAAATAATAATCCTAGACTCTTCTAAGTTTTATTGACATATTTGGCTATTTGGAGAAAAAATTTGCTGTAACATTTGTAGTCTATATCCCTCCAGTTTACTTAGCATTGCTGAAGAGTATACTCTTTTAGCCTGCAAACCATCTTCCTTGACACAACACTTTTTCAGAACAGAAACGAACAGAGTCCAAACTCTCCGTAACATTTACATAAGCATTTCTTCTTCGTCCTTAGGTTTTGTCCACTAATATTTGAGTATGTACATATTATAGAAAATTTCGGCTAGTTTTGTTTTTTCTGATCCCTGCTGTAAGAAAATATTTTTAAGGATTTGAAAATCTACAAATTAATCATTAAAATAGGTATAAAAAGGCTTTTTTGTTGAGAAATTGAAGGAAAAATGTAATTGCAGAGTAACCTTCTTTATTTTTTGTTCTTTCGAATGTATTTATTACATTCAAATCGGAAACTAATCCAGTGATCTCCAACCCCCAGGTCGTGGACCGGTGCTTGTCCGTGGATCCAATACTACCGAGCCACACAAGGAACATTAAAATAGGTCAATTTTATTTCCTATATCTCTCGAGTTGTGCGACTTTTTATAGAAATCACTTTATATTCTACGTCAGATCACTTTATCATTTTTGGTGTAACTGTATTTCATTCTGAAGCCATGTTTAAATACAATTAAATGGAAAATTATTAAATCATAACAATCTAAAATATAAACAATCAATGTCCCCCACCTCTAAGCGGGCCGCGGTAAAATTTTCAAACGTTGACCAGTCTGCGGCGATAAAAAAAAAATTGAGGATCACTGCACTAGTATATAGGATTGAAGAGGAAAATAAAGCTTCTAGAAGATAAAAACATTATGTTCCCGAATTCAAAATGGCAAGAGACAATAGACAATATCCCTATTTATTTATTATGAGATTATTTTCATTAAATTGGAAGTTCACAGATTTAAATACAAAATATTTATTTATCAAATGGGATTTCTTAATGTTTTCCGTTGACAACGAAACGAAATTGCATTATTGAAAATGATTGATGTTTCTGTATAATAACGAAACATTAGTCCTTACTACTGGAATTATTGCCAAATCTTATCTTTGAAATATGTTATATATTGGGTAAATTCCACACGTCACATTTTGCTGGATTTATTTTTTAATAAGTCTGGTATGCAGCTGGTTTTATCAGCTTGTTTCTATTTCTTGAGCCATTTCATCTGTTACCAAAATTTTTTTATCGCTATGAGATAAATATACGATATATATTACTATAAATATGATTAGTAACAGGTGACTTAGATTTCTCATTCACAAATTCGGGGTTTTTCACTTTATCTCTGTGTACTGCCTGGATCCCAAATTTTTGCTATTTAAATTTACAATATTTGTTAAGTTAATTTGACTCCCACACAACACACACAGGAGTGAGACAGTTTAGTTCTTTATTCGTGAAGACTGAATTAAAATCAATACATTTAATTCAATTGATACAGCTTGTGTGCAGTGCGATGGATAAGGGATTTGTAAAATTCGCATTTTTCAAATCCCTTATACATTTGTATTTGTAACACCAAAATTTTAAAAGTTCACTATATTTAACTGTAAAATAAATGTGTTTTGTTTATTGTACAATTTTCTATTGCCATTTTTAAGAGAATAAATATATATTGTTATAACTAGTTAAACATCTGATACGTATGTGTTTATTGGTTTACACATTAATGCAAAATATTAAAAAAGTAGTAGTTATGAAAGTAATTATACAGTAATCAATATTTTTCATTTTCACAAAACAACCACTTTGTTGATTTCTGCAACAATTAACAATTTACACAGAATACATAACGGTAAAGATTACAGTATATTTCAACAAACATTGGGAAATTCATGTAACTCAATTTAACCATCCCGTGGCTTTCGATTAAAAGTGACACTTAGTGAAAATCTGTTTATCAACTACCTACTAACAGTGAGTAACAGAAAATAGGCTCATAGTATCATCAATCTTTCCCAGTATTTTCACGACATTAAATTCATTTGTTTCATAAGTTGGCTTAAATTATTGGCAGTAAAAATATGAAAGAAAAAAAATTATATCTTTTGCAAATGTTCAGTGAAAACTGCATTCTTTAAATTGTCATATCACTGAAAATTGATGTTTTCACATTTTAGCTTTCATTATATTTCTATTATATATACTGTTAATAGAGTTGTAAATTTTAAAAGAAAAATGGCTTTTTGCCATTCAATATTCTCAATTTTTCTTACAAATTTGATTGCAAATGCTGAAAAATATTTATAAAAAAAACATCTGGACAAAAAATTTAGAATTTGTTAGAAATGTTTTAGAACACAATATTGCATTTTTTAAACCCTTAAATGCATAAATTTTTATTTTCAATAAATAAACTTCGAAATCAACCGGGAAATGGGCACAGTTAATGGAAAAAAAAGATAGAATTTTTTCTTAAAATGTTCACTTAAACATATTGATGTATTTCTAAAAAAAAAAATGCATCAATATATTTGTTTTATCAATTTTATGTTATGTCAATTTTTCTGGCATAAATTTATTAATATATGCAAAAATATAAATATTATTCGTAACCCTTACCTTGTTTCTCTCTAGAAGCAATTTTTTTCTGCATGTTTTTATTATTTTTTATATAAATAATCGTAATTCTTAACATCCGCCGAAATAAAGATGTACTCAGATAGAACTTCAACAGTGAAAATTGTCACAGGTAAAGAAATAAACTGTCAAAGAGTCTAGTTGCGTTAGGAAACAATAAAATAGCTGATAAAATTAAAATTAAAAAAACACTATGCAAAAAAAGGTTGCTACATAAAGTGAAATGCGATTTTCGACGCATGATGCAGATCTACATCATTATACCTTTAAGGGTTAACAAAAAAATTCAAACAATAATATTAATATTAAATATTTCTTAAAAGAGGAAAATCATTTTAAAAAGTGATCCCCATTTTTTCAGCTTTTGTCAAAAGATATCAAAAGTACTTTAAAAAAAAAATAATAATAAAATTTTATTGCCTTTTAAATACGCAAGTTATTGAGACTTCACAGAAAGTGCGAGTTATGATGTTCTACACAGGCTCAAAATAATAAAACATTTCGTCAAACACTTCTCTTGAAATTTGAAGAAATTTTTAAACTGTTGTTTGTCGACTTTTAGTCAAAAAGTGTCAATAATACATATTGAAACGTTAGGCTCTTCTAAATTTAACGAATAATAAAACCTAACTTTTTTCTTTGAATTAACAATAGCTTTTCTTTCCTCTTCATTAATACAATGCGAAACGAAATTAGCTATATAATTCTGTAAAATATTAATTGATTCTTAAGATGTTTTTTCAGAAATTTCAACACATCTAGTGTTTCATTCAAGTTTCCTGACGTAAATGTTTGTGTATTCATGACGAAAAGGATATCAGCCTGTACTATCTCACGTGATGAAATATTGGTTTCTTGTATCAGCAACGAAACTGTGTTTTTTTTACGTCAGAGTGAAAAATCTTATTCGATTATTTCAATGTCATCCTTTCTTGCTTAAAGAGTTTTACTAATGTCAACATCAGCTGACAGAGATTTATGTTACTAAGCTTAAGTAGGCAAATATTTTTTTAATTCAAAATAACTGCATAAAGGTTTTTAAAATTTTACATCGAGAACTTTATTTTACAAAAAATACATATTTCCTCGAACTTATAATATAAGAAGATAACTATTAAACTATTTAAACCATTTGTTTCAGCTATTAAAATTTTTACTATGCTTAAATATTCATTGAAACAAATTCAGAAATTTTTTTTCAGAAAAACGTAATTAAAAAAAATTAAAAAACTCAAAACAACTTTTACATCAGAGGTCGGCAACCTATGGCACGCAGTACAATTCTCAGTGGCACTCTGCACTTCTCTACAAATTTGTCAATATTTGAGTGGATGGAAGTTGATAAATTTGCAATGAACCTCATTTGACATCTTCAGAGTTATGGACATTTACGGAATTACGAAAAAATCTGAAAGATAACTCCAAAAATAAATTTTTATCTATTTTGTAAATTATTGAATGTCATTGCTGTAAAGCAGGCATGTCAAACACGCGGCCCGCGGGCCACATGCGGCCCGCCAGTACATAGGTTGCGGCCCGCGAAGACATTTTACAAATTACATTTTACAAAATCAAGGTTTTTAAGGGTTTTTTTATTTTAAAATTCACATTTCCGTTAAACTTTTAAAAATTTACGGCATATTACCTATTATCTATTCTTGTTTTTTTTTTTAAATCCTATTTAATTATAAAAATGGCCTTTAAATGCAAATTATTTTTAATATTTTATTACATTTTTTCTCATTTTATTTCATTACAATAAATCATTTTTTTAATAATTCTAAATGCATTTATGAATATTATTTGTTATAGAGATCGCATTACGATTCATCGTGTGTGCGGCTTTTATTTCTCTTTGAAGAGTCTAATCAGCGAGAGACGAATAGCGTGACGTCAGAAGCAGTAGAAGTATTATTTTTTTTTAATTTAAAAACCCTAAGATTGCCAAGACAAAATGTAGTGCTTACTCAATAGTTTGTTAATGAAAGTGGATTTTGGTTTTCAGTCATATTAAACTAAAAAGTTACTTAATAAAAACATAATCAAACTTCAAGTCTAGAGTAAGAAAAATGGGAACTGACGATGAGCATCGTAATTTTCAAGAAAAATGGGAACTGCAATATTTTTATACTCAAAGCAAGAATAAGATATTGTGCCTGACATGTAAACACTATAATTCGGTTGCTAAGGAACATAATTTTAAAAGGCATATGACACAAATCTAAAAACAAACTGTCACAAATATGTTGCGAAATTTGTGAAGACGAGTTGTTGGAATTGAAATCAACTCTTAAAAAAAGGATTCACTATATTTATTGAGAGAGGAAGTGAGAGTGAGAATATTAACTTCGCACTGTTCAGCTACTCGAGGGTGTTTGGCGACGGACCATGGTTAAGTGGCGAGGTCGGCATATGGGCTCTGACACCCCCTCTCCTAACTTCAACACCACACCAATGGTAGGATGTTTTAACCTCAACATATTTAGCGTGCATCATCTTCATTGGTACAAGGCTCAAACTCATATGACTCGAGTTCGTTAACTTGTGTGACTGTTATGCTACCGCAGCCACCTAAATTTGTTGAAGACAATACAACTGCAGTAAAAACTAGTTATATATTATCACATTTTTAATCTTAAGCACAAATCGAAACCATTTACTAAAGAAGAATTTATTAGTGAATACTTAATTTAAGAGGAGGAATTTCCGTATTTTTACTCGAATCTAAGCTGTACTTTTTTCCAATGTTAATGCTGCTGAAAATCGGGCGTGGCTTAGAATCGAAGGGAAAGAACTTTTTTGGATAGGGTATTTAGAGAAATTACGGGGGCATGCAAGCGATTAAAAGCGATAAATAACTATTCCTTTCGTATTAGTTCTTATTTTAAATTTATTTTAATTTCGTAAAGTTTGGTATCGATAAATCCTCTTACCCTATTTTTCATTTTTCACAAAAATTTGTTGAGAATTTGGGTGCAGTTAGAATTGATGGTGGTTTAGATTCGTAAGAAAAAACGGTATTATGTCCAGCACAAACAAAAAAATTCAGATGTATAAGTTTTAAGTCGAAATTCTGTAACCAGCAGAGGTGATGAAATAGTCGTGAACTGAGTCAATTCGAGTCCTGTATTGTGTATAATACATATTTTTGATGCATTTAAAGAAGTTTTGAGACAAAGTGTTCCTTGGAAGAAAAAAAAAGTTGGTTTGTCTTGCAACAGATAGCGCACCTACCGTGACTAGTATTACTAAAAGAGCAGAGAGATTAAAAGAAACAAGCAAACAGCATGGTAATTTTAAACATTTTCAATGTATTATTTCATAGCAAGTACTGTTCTTGGGTATGAACTTGGATATATTGGACATATTTTAAAGTAGATAGTAAAATTGTAACTATATTCCAGCATGTAGACTTTAGCATCGTCGATTTGCTTCATTTCTGAAGATATAGAATGTGAATTTATCAGTCAACCATATTATTCGAAAGTTCAATGGATTTCGAGTCATTAAGTGTTAAAACAAATTTTTAGTTTTCTGGATAAAATTATTTTTTTGGAAGCAAAGAAAAAATTATGAATGTGCTGAGTTAACAGATGAGAAAATATGAAAGAAGAAAAAGATATTGAATTAAAAGATGAGAAAAGAAAAAAGAAGAAAAAGATGCTGAATAAAAGATAAAAGAAGAAAAAGATTCTGAATTAAAAGATTAAGTATCAAATGAGAAAACCCCTGGCTTTCTCAGTTGATCTTACAAGTCAACTTAAGTTTCAAGGCAAAAATCCTTTTGTTACAATGCAATTTGATATTAACGCTTTAAAACAAAAATTATTACATACATAAAGAGAAAACTTCTCACTTTTTGAAAGTTTTCAAAATTTATTGATTAAATCATTTAAATCAAAATTTACAGAATATTCTCACCAAATTAAATTGTTAGAGATGGAATTCGATCGAATATTTTCAAAACTTTAAAAATTTTGAATTACAATTTAATTTTTAACTTCACATCTATCTATCAATATTGAAATTGTTAATGAAAACTTACAAATGGAATTAATTGAAATCTATTGTGATTCTTTGCTGAAGCAAAAATGTTAGTAAGTTGAAACTTTAGATTTGTTTGCATATCATCTGTAGATCGGTTTCTTACAATTTTATCATTTGTTACAAGTAAAATGAATGGCTATGTTTGGAAGCATTTATTTATGCGAGAAACTTTTTCTTTAAACAAAAATAACAATATTCTGAAAGGTCAAAATTAAATGATAAACATTTATCATCATTTTTTAAAAATTACATCAGCTCAATATGTTCAACCAAGTTTTGACGACTTGCTTTGAAAGAAAACAAACGATGTTAAATATCTTATAAAAGAAATATTAAATTGTATTTCGTATTACAACTTTTATTTTTTTTTAATAATACAATATAAAACATGTATAGTTTAAAAAATAAAAGGAAATATTAAACGATCGTGTATTTATAATATGTAATACATTAATTTTTATAAATAAAAATATAATCATTCTAAAAACCCCGTTTAATTAATTTTTTGAACATTGAAAACATGCGGCCCTCAACTTAATATAAAATAGTTCATGTGGCCCCAGATATCAAATGAGTTTGATATGCCTGCTGTAGAGATTTGATTTTTTTTTTAACATTTATAAACCCGTGCACCACGCAACGTATAACACGGGGGTAAACAACACAGACAGAAGAAAGGATTACAACACAAACATCCATGCCTTCTCCGGGATTCGAACCCAGTCCCTGCGGCACCGCAGTCAGCTTCACTGACCACTATACCGGATGGGCGGTGATTTGATTGTTTGGAGAGAGAAAAATTGCATGTACTCTGTTTTTCGCTCTTTTGGTTTTACATATCTAAGTAAAAACCTTTCCTTGTATGAAAAATTTTTCGAGTCCGCAAAGATATTCTCGTTTAGAATCGTGTCAAATTGAAAGTCTCAAATTATACCCTTGATTTTATGATATGAAAGTAGAGTGGTGCACACAAGCACTAGGTTTTCATTAAAAATTTATTTATCTTTTTATTTAGCTATAATTAAGGTAAATACTTATATTTTATGTGCTTTAAAACATATTTTATGTTGTCTATTTTTTATTTTAATAAATATGTTTATATACATATATAAAAGTACTATTACTTGATATAGTTACAATTTTAATTCTTTTATATTTTTGTTGAAGAAATATATGTACTTTATGCTGTTTATTTTTATATTAAGAAATATCTTTAAATGAAGCAAAATTAATACATAATAAAACTGTAAGCTTATATTATTGACCTCCATTTTTTAACTCTGTATGCATTATCACGGGAATCGAAATGTTTCAAATACTATGCCCTACTGAGTGGTACGCTGAATCATATTGGTAGATTGGTTTGGCACGCCAGATCTAAAAGGTTGTCGATTCCTGCTCTACATCATTAACTTATATTTGTATTTTTAAAAATAATAGTGTAAATAAAAAAAACAATGCTTTCAGAAGAAAGCAAACGGTAGAAGAGGTACTAAAATTACGAATTGAAATGAAGAATGGGAATACAAAAGTCGAAATAATAGAAGAACAATATTTTTTAAGAAAATTATGGCAATAAAACATTATGCGACAAACTTTTCTTTTGAAAACTATCTGCAAAGATAACGAAAATATATAACAAAAGACAATAATTGCTAAGTTTTTTTTGTAAGAACTAAATAATAAATCTGTATTACTAATATTCTATCATGGAGCTTTAACTTTGACTTAATTATAGGGCATTTTAGTTTTTTTTCATGACCATGATAGCCAAATAATTTTTGTCACTAATTCGAGGATGGCGGTTCGTGAGTTTGAGTCCTGGTCCCACTGAAGACTCGCGTAGTACAGAGCCGATAAACACATTATATTAGGGTGGGGAAAGAGAAATCGATTAATTTCTTAGGTAAGTGGCTGTAGTAATCGATATCTCGTAAAGTATCGATGAAACAGTATCAGATTTAATCTCATTTCTAAGGTGACATATTTTGCACTAAATAAATTATTTTGCAGGGGATTTTTTTTTTTTTTTTTTGTTGTTGTTGTTGTTCATTCAGTTGTGAGTTACAGGGTGTTAAAAATGTAAGTCAACGAAGAGAAAATTCGGGTACAGTTTAGTTTTTATTTGATAAAAGTCAAAATACAAACCAAATGGCTGAAATTGTAAATGGTGTTTAGGGTTCCGATACTGTCACAGCCAATTACGTACTATTTTGGTTTTGTGGATTCCGTTCAGGTATGCCTGCCGTCGAAAATGTCGATAACATCACAAAAAAATGATCGAAGTTGACCGGCATGCTAGTAGAATCACACAGGAGCTAAAGATCGAGCATAAAACAGCTTTAAATCATTTGCAGAGCCTGGATTAAAAAAACTTAATGTTTGGGTGCCCCACCTATTAACACAAAAAGCATGATGGATCGAATTTCTGTCTGCGAAGCCTTGGCCAAACGGAATGAAATCCACCCATTTCTTAATATAAGCAGATGGTGCCTGGAGATGAGAAATGGGTCACATACGGCAACATTGTGCAAAAACAATAGTGGTCAAAGTGAAGTGAAGCAGCTCAAACGGTAGTCAAATCAGGAAGGTTCTACTGTGCATTTGGAGGGACTGGGAAGGAATAATTTATTATGAGTTGCTTCCAAATGTCCAAACACTAAATTCGAATCTCTGCTGTCACCAATTAATGAGTTTGAAGCTAGCGATTGGCCAACAGTACAGGTGTTGTGTTCCATAAAACAAATGCAGGCCACACACGTCTATAGTACCAGAATCTCCAGGAGCTTGGTTGGGAAGTTTTGATGCATCCACATATAGTCTAGATCTGGAACAAAGTGATTACTATGTTTTTCTTGCATTGCAAGACTTCCTTAGTGATAAGAAATTGGAATCAAGAGAAGATTTAGAAAATTTATATATTACTAGAGTTTTTCTCCAACAGGGACCAAGACTTCTAATGAGAGAGACATTATGAAGCTACCTTTAAAATGGTAACAAATTATAGAACAAAGCGATGTATATTTGACCAAAATTGGTTATCCTAAATACGTTAAATGAAGTCTTGAAGTTTACGTAAAAATAATGGATTTCTTTTTCCCCAACCTAATACATGTCGTGGCCCAAAGTCCTCACGTTAGCGTGGGGCACCAGCTAGATGCCGTCCTCCTCACTTGACCGAGATCCACAAATATGAGGTCCATTGCCAATAACCTTCACGTAGTTTAAGATTACGACATGAGTTCAAAATCAAATCTTATTCTTTTTTTTGTAATGATGTACTAAGTCTCTCACTCTTTAGTAGTATGAGTTTCTTAACTTCCCCCTCAGGGGGCTCACCTTCTTTAGGTGAGTACGGGTGTCACAATCCCGAGGTGCCCTAGTGATCTTTTTCCTTTTCCCACGGGTTTACTGTCTTTGGTAAACACGGGATTCATGAACCCGGGGTACCCTAGTGATCCTTCTCTATTTTCGACCCTCTTTCATGTCATTCAATTCATTCTTTCTTTCTCTTCCCGTCTAGACCACAGATATTAAAACAAATGTTTGGCGCAGTATAGCCGAAATCGGCTCTTGCGCCAATAAACCCCAAAATCACTTAATCACTTTCTTAACTTCATTGCTCGCTCTAATCATAATAATATTATATGTAATACAAAAGTAGTCTAATAAGTATTCATATTTCTGGTTCGAGATGTGTAAGGGTAACTTTACAGTATTAAAAATGATTAAATATACCAGCTTCATTTTTTTCCCTTTGAAATCAATTCAACGAAGTTTAAACTTAATTTTTGTCCTCCTGAAATCTTAAAACTATTTTTGTCTGAAGTAAAATATCTAATAAAAGAAAATACTGGTGCATTATACTATAACGGGAACAAGTATCAAATTACGAAACATCATTAGAAATTTACCCAAGTTATTTCCATATCTGCTTACTTGTTATTTAAGAAAATGAAATCCACAAACTCTCTGCTCTTTAGTTAAATGAACATATGCTTCATGTTTTCTACCTGGAATATCTCCTGTAATAGCTGCAAATTTTATGAAATTGGAAAGTAAAATAAACTGAATTCGAAAATTTTCTGGTTATATGTTTTAGAAGAGAGATGGGTGGACTTTTTTTTCCAGGGTACGGGTACTTCTGTTTTTAAGGTGCTACGGTTCACCCAGTGATGTAGGTGTGGCCATTTTGTATTAAAATTGTATATTTTTTTTTCTTATTTGTTTTCGGCATTGTAACCCTCTTTTTAAATATTACAGGTTACTGTTTTTACTACAAAAACACAAGTAACACAAAACTGTCGTTGAATACCTGAACAACTATGATCGGCTACTAGATCATGGAGTGTGGACGTATTCATTGCAGCGAGCAGAGAACATACGTGAACCGATGAATTTGAAACCGACGCATACATTCATAATTGTTCGCTGCCGAGTCCCGCACCATCTTAGGACATGACATCATCACACGTCCGTGGAATGATGTCTCAATAGCCAATCCCGTGCTACCGCTAGAAGAGCTGATCATGGACATTTATTCTCCCCTTTAGTCCGCATGTGGGGAAGAAATTCTTTATACGATAGGCATCGCAGTGGTCGTTTTTTCACTCTATAGCGGCAGTGAACGTGTTAAGCATCATCATTCGCTTCCAATGAAGGTATATGTGTCGTTCACACATTTATGGAATCATTCGCTGATGATAGTCCCATCGATTGTGAAAAGCCAATTGTCCAATTGAGCTGGTGTAGGCGTTCTATAAATATGTTGCTTTTTGCACGCGTGTCTTAGGTCTTCGTAAAGGCGACCAACCCAAAATGTATCCGTGGTTCACCGGTCGATCGCTATCTTTACTCGTATGTCCACACACACACATCATCACACATCCCTGCTTTAGAATATTTTACAAAAACGCGTCGGAATAATAGCAGTGTAATATGCTCGTGATTTCCTATTAAATGTATTTCTAATACAATTACTTCCACAACCAGAAGGCCGCGGTAGCCAAGTGGTCTAGGCATCGTATCATGGCTAGCGTGTCATGAGTTCGATCCCAGTACCACTGAAGACCCGCCGTGTAGGGAAGCGATACACGTTAAATCTGTCGAGAGCTCAAACGTCCTCCCGTTGGTGTGGTGTGGTAGTTAGGAGAGGGGGATGTCAGCTCGGTGTCGTCCACGTCACTTGACCATGGTTCAAAAGTACGCGGACCGTTGCCAAAAGCCCTCGTGTAGCTGGGCAGTGCGATGTAAATATTCACTCACTCATTCCACAACCAGAAAAGAATTGACTAAACTTCTTGTCACAAACTCCCATCTTCTTAAAGCGACAGCAGCGCCACCTTTGTAAAAGGAACTAATTGACTCAGAATTAAAAATGGACGCGTAGAAGAAACATACTGAAACGACGCGGTCGAAACTATAATTGATATAGATGATTAGAAATGCTATTTGTTTAGATTAATTAGTGTCGTGTAATGTCCCGAGTATTTTTGTTATGTGTGCTGTAGAAATTAAAAACATATAAAATTCACAAAAGGACTTTTTATTCATGGATTTTGACTTGAAACGATGTGTGGCAGCCCTCCATTGACAAGGTAAGCCATTTTACCTTGATTCTTTTCTTCATTTTAAGTAACAAAAAATGAAACTTCTAATTGAGCTCTTTGAAATTTAATATATTCCAATTTACCCTACAGTGGATCTTCGTGAGCCAAATGATGATTTCATCAGACATCTGAAGAAGAAAAATGGTAACTTACTGAAAATTAAGCTGTTAAATATGTTAGACTTAATGAATTCTTAATCCCCCCCCCACACACACACATTCTGTTTTTTAAGAGGATCCGGCACATAAATTTTTGAGAAATTATCGATTTTCCCGTTTTTATATTTTCTAAAAATTTAAATAATTCTGTTTAAAATGATATATGATATGAGGAAATATAGATAGTTAGAAGTATTTTATTTGTTTTTAAATGAAGCTACTCTTTGAAGCGCATCAAATGAGCTCTGCTAGGAGCACCTGTGTTTCTACTTGTACAAGTTTCTTATGAGCGCGAATCCATACGATGTTCAAGTGGAAAGTTAGAGTGTATTGAGTTTATCCAAAAGTGTATGAGTGCACAGTATGGTGTAAAAACACCATATTGTCAATGATTCCAAGATCAACATTTGTAGATTTAAAAACTCTAAAATTAGGCATAAATATGGCTATCGCACAGTTCAATGTGAATCATGTAGTAAAATTAATGATCCTAAAATATTATGCTACTGAACCAAGTTATATCTGTGCCATGCTTCAAAAAATTAGATGCACGTAGGATTCGAGTAGCCCAACGAAAGCATCTTGAGATCCCCAAAAAAGGCAAAATTGTTAAAAATAATGAAAAAAAAGAAAATTAGAAGAGGCTCTTGTAGGAGCAGGGGTAAAGAAAATGTTTCATATGCTTCTAGAAAGTACTAAAAAGGTAAATGCTCAACAAATTACAAATTTTTACTTTAAAGCCTGTTTTTCGAAAATGTAATATTTTTCACTGAATGTACCTTTTTTTTCCCCAAAAAACTACTTATTATATAATCCTCAAATTTTCAGTGAGCATATGTTTGATATATCTGGCAAACTTTTTTAGATAAGACTTTTTTAAACTAAATTTTAGGGGGGGGGGGAATGGTACATTTTTTTAAAAAATTCATAATTACTTTAATTTTTAACAAATAGATAAAACATTTAGTCAAAATTTTGTTGATAGCACACATAACCTACTGTAAATATTTTATCCATTAGAAGTTATTAGTTTCTGAGACAAAAGGTACATAAACTTATGCAATTTAACATGGGCTCCTATGGATGTGCTGGTACCCCTAAAGTCTCTCTCTCAATTATACTTCTGACTGTAAAAAAGTTCGATGATCACAGCTTCAATCTGGGATTGCATTCCCATCTGAAAGGTTGCAGAGGTATTTTTTTAATTATTTATTAAAGCAATATTGCTGCCCATCCGGTATAGTGGTCAGTGAAGCTGACTGCGGTGCCGCAGGGACTAGGTTCGAATCCCGGAGAAGGCATGGATGTTTGTGTTGTAATCCTTTCTCTTCTGTCTGTGTTGTTTACCCCCGTGTTATACGTTCGGTGGTGCACGGGGTTTATAAATGTTAAAAAAAAAAGCAATAAACTTATTGCTTTGATAGAATATATATATTAAACTCTTGAAGACGTATACATTTTTACAGAGATATTTAAAATGGTTTTTATTGCTCTCAGCCACGATTTCCTTCATTTAATATATGGATAGTATCACAATTTGAATCTATGTTAATAGATGGGATTGCGAAACAATGACATTAGCAAAACTAACTTTATGATGTTTCTAAAGAAAAAATTCCTGATAATTTAATGCAGTATCACGTAATTCTCTGCTACTGTTAAAATTAATAAAAAAAGCTATAAATACCTTTAGATACTTACTACAAACAAGATCTGATTGTATATCTACTGTGTTAGTACTATCATGACACTATAAGGAAGTATTATATCATTTCCTATCAGACTGGTAAAAATCTGATGTTTACGATTAAATTGAATCAAAGAATTCTAAAGTTAATATGCATAAAAAATAATTTCTAAAATTTTTTTACTTAATTTTATTTAGTTCAAGTGAAATATTTTAAATGTGGCCTTATTAAACTAAAACTTTTTTAGAATATGAACAGGGTTTATAATAAAAAATATTCTCGATATATGAGATATATTGCTCGACATTTTGCTCCTTAGAGTTTGAGTAAGTGGTCTTTCTTCTCTTATTTTATTTCGCTGTCAAAAAATAGAACGCTTATTTTATAAAAGCTGAAATAACAATAGAAAACACACACATATATACATTATATACATTTTACTTTATAATTTCTTTGATTCAGACAAATAAAATTTAGTACGAATTGGTTTGTATTTCTTTTGTTATAAACAAAGTATTTATTGCATATTGTAAAAACTTTATTTTCTGATTTCTAATTAAAAAACCACTATAGACAAAAACATTTAGCTTCCCCCCCCCCTGTCGTAAAGGTTATTTAGGCTCTTTCTTACCAATTGTAATGGGCTAAATACGAAAATGATTAATAAAATTGTGTAAAAAGTACAACTGTTTTATGTTTATTCCATATACCATTTCCAGATTTGGTGACTAAAAGAATAAGGTGTAGCCCTAAAAGCAAGTGTTTTTAATTTAAAGCTAATTATATGCAAGTGAAAAATACACTTCTGGTTAGTACACTGCTGGCCACCGTAAATGCAACACCCTGAAGGAATCACGCAAATAACATGAAATTTACAACATGCATTAGCGGAGGTGAGATATGCAAATAATTAGAATTTCAGCGCAGACACACATCACGCACACCTGTGGCGCCACCTCAAAGCGCTATTTAAGGCTTGGAGATTTCGATAAGTTCGGCAATTGTGTTTTTCTTGTGGTTTTTTCAAAAAACGATCAGTTATGTTTCGTAGAAAACAGCAATCAGCTTTTGATCAAGTATCCGAGTTCGACAGAGGAAGAATAGTGGCCTACCGAGATTGTGGATTATCTTTCAAGGAAATCGGTAGTCGTGCTGGACAAAACCAAACAATTATAATGCGGATATGTGACCGTTGGATGCAGGAGGGTACGACGGATTGACGAGGTCGATCGCATCCACCTCAGTGCACCACTTCACGTGAGGACAGGCAAATTGTGCGCATGGCAGTGACGGATCGCTCAGTCACATCACGAAACATAGCACAGCACATTGAGTCTGTAACGCATCATTCAGTGTCTGCGAGTACCATTCGACGTCGTTTACAGCAGAGTGGTCTGTCCGCAAGACGTCCATTGCTTGGTCTATCCTTGACGCAGAACCACAGACGTCTCCGCCACCAATGGTGTGATGAAAGAAGGATGTGGGTGGCAGAATGGAATAAAGTTGTCTTTACTGACGAGTCACGCATCTGTCTGCAACACCACGATGGTCGGATTCGAGTCTAGAGACACCGTGGATAGAGAATGCTGAACAGCTGCGTTATGCACCTCCACACTGGTCCTGCACCGGGTATTATGGTATGGGGCGCGGTATCGGATATCACTCTCGCACTCCTCTGGTACGCATAGCCAGTACTTTAAACAACCAGCGCTACATCTCCGAGGTGTTGGAGCCAGTTGTCCTTCCTTACCTTCAGGGCTTGGCCACAGCCATATTTCAACAGGATAATGCGCGACCACACGTGGCACGCATTGTCCAAAGTTCTTCGTCAATCACCAGATTGAATTGCTTCCCTGGCCGGCTCGCTTTCCGGATCTTTCGCCGATAGAAGACATGTGGTCCATTGCTCAACGATTGACCCACATTACACCTCCATCTGCCACACCAGATTTACTTTGGCAACGTGTGGAAGCTGCTTGGTCTGCTGTAACACATCCAAAGTCTCTTTGAATCAATGCCGAGGCATGTGGCAGCGGTGATCTCCAACAATGGCGGCTACTCTGGCTACTGATTCTGGCAGGAGCCACACTGCATAGAAGTCTATAAATTTAATCGTTTGATACTTGGTCAACATGTTATCAACAAAATAAATTTTGTTGTGCTATCTCTTGTCTTTCCTGGTGCTGCATTTACGGTGGCCAGCAGTGTACAAATAAAACAAACAAAAAAAGTGTTCTTTATGTGACAAAGTGGAGAGTGGCTGGGTGTTAGCAATTTCTAACCATAACATAAACATTTTTCTGAAAATTAAAAAAAAAAGGCTGGTGCATGTGAAAAAAATAATTTATGTGCTAACTGCTAAATATTTTTTATTTTTTAAAGCAATACATTTAGAAGTGATGATACGAATTAATATTATAGCAACACGTTTAAAAGGTGGTAATACGATTGACACTTAATATTTTTTCTTAAAACACTTTAATTGGACCTGCATCTAGAGACGGAATTTTTGAAATATAACGATACAGAACTGATCCGAGGTCCCGTATGCGGAGAAAATAGATACCCTTCAGACCCATTAATTGATTTCCATTGAAGAGCAAGACTAATTCCACCAGCTACTTAATTACCCTTTCCGGCTCCAAATATAAAATTCAATAATAAATTCAACAATGAGCAAATGATAGTGTGAAAAACAGGCTTTTAATGTTGATCGAGCTAAAAAAGGTAAAATAAATTATAGTTTAAAAAAACTAAAAAACACGCTTTTATACTGAATCGAACTAAAAAGTAAAAAAATAATTCTTATATTAAGAATTGTTTTACTTTTTAGTTCGATTCAGTATAAAAGTGTGTTTTTTAATTTTTTTTAAACAAAATTTATTTAGTTATTATAAGATATTAAGAATTATATTTATATAAGATAAGCCAAATAATTTAAATTAATACGCCTAACTCCATTAAGACTGAATTTCGCATGAAATATGCTTACTGCGTAAGATTTTTTTTTAAAAAAATCAAAACCAAGGTCTTGTTTATCAATAAAAGTCGTATTACTTAATATTTGTTTTTAATCCGTTCTGCATACTGATACCAGCGCGGGTAATCTATATCCAAAACATGAGAAAATACTTGTTGCGAAACATTTTTAATATAAGCAATCACCGTCGGGAAGAGAATCTGCTCACTTCTTAATATCTAATCATATATTCCGTAATCTTATCAATCATATCTATCTTCCAAAAAATAGAAGAGATTAATCCATTTATTATATTTTGTTCCTAAACATTCCAGATGATCGATCTTTCATCGGTTTGGAGAAAATGGCCCTATTGAGAGCGAAAATAATTTGCTAATTTCAAAGATGTGATGGACCAATATATAAACAACATTCGATCTTGGTGCATGTTATCAGAAAATTAAAGTTGAGTCAACAGATTGAACAGATAAGATAATGAAAAATGCAGAACTGTTTATTTGAGATTTAAGATTGATTTTCGATGAAGCTGATTTTAAATTTTATCAATAAGTTTTGAGAAAATGATTACGATTTATCGATTAGTTATGGTAGTAGGATGAGTTATAATAGTGGTTTTTGGGGTCAAAAATAAATTAATTAAATTTTAATGTAAAAATCTCCGTTATAGTGAAGAATAGTGTTTGATATCTCAGACAGAATTTGTCGATGATAGAGCAATAATTTAATAAAAATTATTTGATTGGACTAAATCCATTCAAATTGCTTTTAGCTTATGGTCTTTGAGATTGAATTTTAAAAGTAAACCAAGTAAATAGACACTGTAGAGAGTTGTTAAAATAAAATATTGAACTATGTGAAAAATTATGAAAAACATAGATACTCTATGAATTATATTTAGATGTAATGTACACTAATAATTTTAAAAAGTTTTAAATCACATTTTATCTTTATCTTTGAAATCTCCCAAGACATAAATCTTTGAACAATACTTAAAAATTCGGTTTCAAAGCATTCAAAGATTTCTATATTAAAAAAAAATATTGTCTCGTTAAACATTTTATACATCGCTGGCTACCACAACTATTACACTATGAAAGAAGCATCCACAGAAACCGTATAAAATCTTAACTTCGAATTTAGTGATGGGATATGCAAAGGAGATGCACAGCATAAACGTCATGTAGCCCCAATAAAAAGCTCTACTCAAAGGGAAAATAGAAGGACGTTTTGAAGTACTGCAATTTCTTTTTCGTGTGGTTGTTTCGCAAGAGCAACTTCAGAATGCCTCGAGGAATATGAGCGCCATTTGAACACAGTTCCAGGATTGACAGAGGAAAAATTGCTACCTATAGAGAATGCGAATTATTTCTCCAAGAAATCTTTTGATCGTGCTGAATGTAAACATGCAACAGTGATGCTTATAACCAATGGACGTAGAAGGGAATGATGAACCCTCACAGTTTGCACACGAGTCTCATAGGATGAATCCCTCTGCCATATCAGAAACCATATCAAAACATATATGGTATGCTACACGATAATTGATCTTCACACGCACCATTCGATATTGTTTTCAGCTGCTATCCATTGCTGCGATTACCTTTATCTTAAAACCAAAAGCTTTGGCGTTTGCAATGGTGCAATGAGCGGCAGGCATGGATAACAGAATGGCATGACATTGCCATAACAGATGAATCACGCTTCTGCCAGAAATACTTCATTGCTTTTATAAGAGGCTGGAGAAATCGAAGAGAAGTTTGCTGAATTATTGCTTTTTATCCATCGCTCTATTATTCTTGCAGTCAGTATTTAAAGCTTTCGGTAGAATTGGATTCCCCACTCATGCAACCCTACTCCATCCCCCCCCCCTCCGTGTACATTGCATGATCAGTGCTATTGAGATATAGCTTAGCCAAACAACACTATACTATAGGTTTTAGAGCATTCATTTATTTTTGTAATCTCTGTAATAAATTTGGCTTTGACTTTTCTCTTAACCTTCCTAGCGTTTCATTTTAGATGGTTAACAGTATGTATATAAATATAGGATATCTCAAAACTCAACGTCAAGAGGGTCGAAAGGGGAGGTCACATCAGTTATGGAAAAATTTTTTTAAAAAATCCTTACGACTTAGTAAAGTGGTGACTAGCATATTTTTAAAAATGTGAAAAATTGACACCCTCCGTCCCATTATTAGGTGCTGTAAACACCAATTTCACAATTTTACAATGGTTTTTCTACTAACGTCATCTTACATAGCTGTGTTATTAATCACAGTCACGAGCCGAGAAAAAAAAAACTTTGCTTATTTTGTTAAAATCAACGTTGTTTGTCGGGGGTTTGAAAAAATAATGCCACCTAACTGCACATTTCCATAAAAGGAAAAATACTGAAAACAATCCCAGGCAAATTTCTCAAAAGATGGCAAATTTAGTTAACAATCCAAAATGGTACCACACTTGTGTTTTTCTATCCATAAAAATCATAGCGAATTGTTTTATTCGCAAAATATCTTCCTTTTGAAAACACCACTGTTGACATCTTCTGTCACATCATTAGGTATTGTGACCTAATGATGCGTTTACAATTCAAAACTGATTTTTAGCGCGTTTTTCACGAAATGTAAAAAAAGCGCTATTAGGACGCAAATTTCGTCTTCGTTCCATATTTTGTCGTACCTTTTTCTCAGCCAATAAGCAACCGATTTTTTTTTTAACATTTATATCCCGTGCACCACCGAACGTATAACACGGGGTAAACAACACAGACGGAAGAGAAAGGATTACAACACAAACATCCATGCCTTCTCGGATTCGAACCAGTCCTGCGGTAAGCAACCGATTGACCTCGGGTTTTTCAGCATTTGGTCGCATTTGTGCCCTAGATGAGCCAAATCATATTTAAATTATATATTTTTTATATTTTTTTTAAAATTTTTAAACTTTTTTTAAGTATAGTACACACTACTTTCTATTAGTAAAAAGTTCATTAGTTGCATTATTGTACAACATGTGAAAAACGCGCTAAAATTACTTGGCCATGCCAATAATTGATATCTTGTTTTTTTCGCTAACGCGATCTTGCATATAAGCCTACTATTAATCAGACATAAACTGAACAAAAAACTTCGCTGGTTTCAATTTCGAATTTTTAATTCATTAAAGTCTTACAAAAATTCTTTCCATTTTATTTTTAAATTAATTGCTTAACTGAGCCCTTAAGCAATGAATTATCCATTTTTAAAATGAAGTCATTTATAGTAAAATTTTGTAATTTCTACCAGTAATCAGAAATTATATTATTCATTCATTATCTATAAATATCTTAGAATCGCAATTACTCGAAAAAATCAAGTCATGATTTTCTTCGTAGATGTATAAAATACGATTTCTAATTATAGTTTCTTCATTATTAGACATCGCATTTCATGCAATTAGATTGCATTTTCAAAGCAGTAAAAAAAACAATGCTATTATATACATATATATATACTTCAAAGAAGCAAGTAAATTATAAACACAAATATTTTATTTTGGGAATCAACTTATGGGTAACTGATATGGTAATAGATTAGAAATCGTATTATATACAATTAGATTGCATTTTCAATGTAGTTAAAAAAAACAATGTGATATTATACTTCTAAGAAAGAAGTAAATTACAAACACACACATTTTATTTTGGAAATCAATTTTTATGGGTAACTTCTCCAAATAAATCCTGTTGTTGTTGCTAACGCCACCTACCCGCCGGTGTCAGATCGAGAATTTTTTTCATCAAAGTTCAATTAGCTCTAATCTTCCGAAGTAAAATAGTTATCTAATACATCCAAAATAGAAGAAAGGGGAAGTAGAATAAATTCATATATATCTATATATATAAAGGAGAAAAGCGACTCACTCACTGACTGACTGACTGAATGACTGACTGACTAATCACGAAATCTCTGGAACTATTCAACCTACAGATTTGAAATTTGGTAGACATGTTCCTTTGATAGAGTAGACATCAGCTAAGAACGGATTTTCCGAAATTCGAAACGCAAGGGGCGTTACGGGGGGTTAAGGGCTTTAATAATAATTGTTTCCATGTTTAAACTACTTGATGTACAATCTTGAAATTGGGTAAGCGGATTCCTTTCAGAGAGTAGAGATCCGCTACAAAATGAGTTTGGTGAAAATCGACCCCCAAGTGGCGTTGCAGGGGCTTAGGGGGCGTTATAGATAATTATTTCCATTTTTAAACTATTTGACGCACTGTCTTTAAATTTGATATATAGATTCCTTTCGTAGAATAATGATCGGTTACAAAACGGGTTTTTGTAAAAACAGATCTTCTAAGTGGCGTTGTGGGGGATTAAGGGGCGTAATAGATAAATATATCTGTTTTTAAACTACTTCACCTACCTGCTTGAAAATTGGTAGGCAAGTTTCTTTCCTGGAGTAAATATCCGCTACAAAATGGGTTTTGGGAAAATTGACCCCCAAGGGGTGTTGCGGGGGCGGGGGATTTAAGGGGCGTTATAAATTCCTATTTTTTAAGTTATTAGACGTACAGTCTTGAAACTTAGTAAGCAGATTCCTCTCATAGGGTAGAGATACGCTAAAAAAAAGGGGTTTCGTGAAAAATTGCCCCCAAGTGGCGTTGAGGGGACTTAAGGGGCGTTATAGATAATTATTTCCATTTTTAAACTATTTGATCATCCTGCTTGAAAATAGGTAGGCATGTTCTTTTCATGGAATAGAGTTCCTCTAACAAAGAGTAAAACGAAAATTGACCCCCAAGGATGGTTGCGAGGGGTCAAGAGGAGTTACAGAAAAAAATTCCTGTTTTTAATTGTTAGACCCATATACTTGAAATTTGTTAAGCATGTTTCTTTTGTTGAATAGGGATCCACTAAGAATAAATTTTAAGCAAATCAAGTTCTGGGGGGTTGCAGGAGGTTACTGGGACGTATTGACAAAAAAATTACTTTTTTCGAGCTACAAGGACTATAATAATGAAATTTGATTTGCATTTTTCTTTTGTTGAATTGAAATCCGCTAAGAGCGGTAATTTTGGAAAACGGCTCTCAACGGGATTACGGGGATATTGATAGTAAAACTTTTGTTTTTTTCTGTTAGATTTAGACTTGAAATTTGGCTTGCATGTTCAATTTACGGAGTAGAGATCCACCGAAAATTGGTTTTGCGGGAATCCACTTGGTTTTTGAGTTACGAAAGAGCAAACATCATTCTATGCTTCAATTTTAGAGATTTTTAGAAAATACAAATTACATGAGTTCTGCCCTTTTTTTTATCAACAGGTGACAGTTACAGGTATAAGTATATTTTTCAGTTCAATCGAATTCTTAATGCTAGGACTTAGATATCAATAATTTATACATATATATAAGCAGTAAAAATTTATAAAACATCATGAAATACCCAGCGAAGCGGGCGGGTAACAGCTAGTATCTATATATAAAGGAGAAAAGCAACTCCCTGACTGGACTGACTAATCACGATATCTCCGGAACTATTCAACTTACAGACTTGAAATTTATTAGACATGTTCCTTTCATGGAGTAGAGTTCCGCTAAGAACGGATTTTTTTTGCGAAATTCCAACCGTAAGGGGCGTTGCGGGGGTTGAGGGGCGTTATAAGTAATTGTTTCCATTTTTAAACTACTCAACGTACAATCTTGAAATTGGGTAAGCAGATTCCTTTCATAGAGTAGAGATCCGCTGCAAAATGAGTTTGGTGAAAATCAACCCCCAAGTGACATTGCGGGGCTTAGGGGGCATTATAGATAATTATTTCTATTTTTAAACTATTAGACGCACAGTCTTTAAATTTGATAAATAGATTCCTTTCATAGAGTAGAGATCAGATACCAGATGGTTTTTTGGGGAAAGTAACCCCCCAAGTGGCGTTGCGAGGGGATGGAGGGTTAAGGGCGTAATAGATAAATATTTTCGTTTTTAAACTACTTGACCAACCTGCTTGAAAATTGGTAGACATGTTTCTTTCATGGAGTAAATATCCGCTACAAAATGGGTTTTGGGGAAAATGACCCCCAAGAGGTGTTGCAGGGGGTTAAGGGGAGATATAAATAATTATTTCCATTTTTAAACTATTAGACGCGCAGTCTTTAAATTTGATAAATAGATTCCTTTCATAGAGTAGAGATCAGATACAAGATGGTTTTTCGGAAAACAACCCCCAAGTGACGTTGCGAGGGGGGGGGGGGGTAAGAGGCGTAATAGATAAATATTTTCGTTTTTAAACTACTTGACCAACCTGCTTGAAAATTGGTAGATATGTTTCTTTCATGGAGTAAATATCCACTACAAAATGGGTTTTGGGAAAAATGACCCCCAAGGGGTGTTGCGGGGGGGTTAAGGATTATTCCGATTTTTAAACTATTAGATACACAGTCTTGAAATTTGGTAAGCAGATTCCTCTCATAGAATAGAGATATGCCACAAAATGCGTTTCGTGAAAATCGACCCACAAGTGGAGTTGAGGGGGCGTAAGGGGCGTATATTTTTCAATGCAATTGAATTCTTAATGCCAGGACTTAAATATCAATAATTTATTCATATATATAACCAGCAAAAATTTATAAATCCTCATGAAATACCCAGCGAAGCGGGCGGGTAACAGCTAGTATATATATATATACTTCCAACTATATTATGAATATTCTATTGTTTACTATCTCGAGTTCCACGAGAAAATTTTATACTGGTTATTTACACAATATCTTGCAAAATTAAATAGTTTTCTAATGAAAAATTCTTCTTTTTACATTTGTGGAAAACTTTTACATAATGAAAGGGACCAACATATCAACAGAGTTGATAATAAAATTGAATTTAAGCAAGAACTGCGTCTACTTTTTAGGTTGTAAATTTATGCAAAATACACGAGATTTCTCACACAGCTATTAGAACATTTGCCCCATTAATGCCATTCAGAACATTGTGTTTAAGCAATATATATTTCTCAACGTAAGTGGCTACAGAAACAAAGTATAAAAACACATTAAACTCAGAATATGTAATGTGATTGCATTTAATCTCAATAAACCTAGACTTCGGCAGTTTGTGTGAAGAAATGCAAGCACATATCCCAGTTACTAAACATAATGCATGGGGTGGTGGCACTTTTGATCACAGATCAATATATTATTAATGTGTAAATTGTATTAAAAAAATTCGATAAATATTTTTTAATAATAAATGCAGTACGTTTTTTAAATTGCCTATACACAAAAAAACTATAACATATTGATCTACTTTAAATATTATTTTGAGATATATTCTTCAAAGTATATGTATGGAATGGGGTTCTACGAAAACACTTTCTAGTTCTAGGGGTTCCACAAAAGCACCTTCAAGTTCTAGGGGTTCCATGAGTAGAAAAAGTTTGAAGACCACTTCACTCTAGCGAAACTGCTCTTGACTTGCTCTAGTTTTGAGTGAGGTAGTATGGTAAACAACTCCACTATCCCCGGACCATGCAGAAATTAAATTCTTTAAAATTCTTAAATTAAAATTTTGTAAATATTTTTTTTTTTTTGCCAATGTTCAATTGTGAATAAATGAATGTGGCTGTGTGTGTGGATAAAGAATCGTCATTTCTACAACACGTGATATGCATAAAAACGTATACAGCCATACTAAGCCACAAATGGAACAAATCAGTACTTGAAGCTAATGCACAACATAACTAAGTTAAATGTTTTGATTACGTGGAAAAATTGGTATTGACATTGATATTCTTGCCGATATTGATGGCTTATCGTGAATTATTCCACTTGTTTCCTCTTATATTTTTAATTTTAGTGAAGCAATTCGTATGTAGAAATACACAAGCACAACTACACAGAATTGATGCTTTCCTGTCATTACAAAAGCTAATTGATAGAGCTATTATCAGTTTGAGTATTATTCAGAAAACAAGGCAATCTTTTCTGCTGTTCAACCAAAAGTTAAGATTCATGACTTTGAATTCTTGCTTAACATATTGCGCACAAAGAAATTTTCTATGCAATATTGGTGTTTCACATCATTCCCGAATTACATCATTGTGAGGAGGTGGTAGTGATGCATCAAAATCAAAACTGTTCTTTTATATTCATAAAACGAAGCTTATAATAGGAACTTTTCCAGCAATTTGCATGTCATTTCGCTTTTGTTTCTTCATGAAACAAATATCGGTCCTCCACATAATCATAAACATGATTATAATGCTAAATTAATGATTATGATGATTATGAAACTTAAGATTTATTATATTAATATTTAAATAGAATGTCAAGGAAGTATTACATAGTATTTATTTCTCATGATTTTTATATTTACGTTTCGGTATGTTTTTCGTCTTTTAGTAAGTCATGATTTGTATCGATCGATTTGTGTAATTGGCAGAAATTTATTATTTCAGGAACGTATCAAATAAAGAAATTAGCATTAATACAGGCAATGATAATTGTTGACTTTATTTTTTATTGGTGCTGCATTTTGTAAGAGTCACACGAGGTCTATTGGCGACGAACTTCTGATTTTGAACCTCGGTTAAGTAAAAAAAAGACAATACCTTAGCTGACACTCCCGCCCCAAATTTCCATATAACCCTACGGGAGCACTTTGAATCTAGAGTGATTTAGCATGCTTCAGCACCTCAACATGTTAATTTTTGAGTGGTTTTAGAAACTTTTCTGCGTGTTCACGATCATGGTCAGTCTGTTATTGCAGTCACAAAAAAAATAAATTGTAATGGATTTAGATTTCTACTTGGGGCTTTCTAGTTATAAATCACAGTTCAAGATTAAAATTTTAACAGTATATTTATTAAAAATCACTTTAATTAGGAGATAATTAATGTAGTTCCGACTATATACAACCCCAGGCATTGCAGAACACCCAGTTACGTGACTATTATACAGATTTTTTTATAAAAGCTCTAATTGTAGAAAAGCTTAAGACGTTCCCAAACTTAATGTTAATCTTTTTTTGCAATTTTGTTTTCGTAAAACATATCTGTAAAATAAATTAAAAGCATTTGATAGTATAAAATGTAGATTTCTTGTAATGCATATCGTAAAGAAAAT
>BMAO01007757.1:0-46186 GCA_019973975.1 Trichonephila clavata
TTTTTTTTAAAAATTTGTCGCAAGTAGTTGGATACCTTAAATCTGCAATATTTTCTGGTATTATCAAGTTTTTGTCCTCGTCACTTGAATGTTTGTCACTAGTAACCCCCGTGTTGCTTCGAAGTGTAGCAAGTAGTCAGTAAAAATTCCCTCGATTAGTTTTCCATTTTTCCCATATCAGTGTTTTTAAGGATTTTTCAGTACATTTAAACATTTTATTTTATAAGGATTGATAAAGCAATGAATTAAATTTATAAGTAATATCTAAATGCTGTCAATAATTTTAAAGAGCATCATTTGGCTTAAAAATATGACAGATCATAAATATATTTGATTGTAAAGTACATAAAGACTAAACTGTATGTATATAATCGTGGAAACATTTATTCTATGTGTTGCGTTAGATCTATCTCTTGGGTTGGGAATAAGAAATCTAAAGTGATCGCTTCTCTCCAAAATAGACTTCAAATTCCTTACAATTTTCTCTCAAGTAATTTTGAAATCAAAGGCTCACCTCTTTTGTCGCACACTATCAATTACATCATCGAAAAAATAAAAAAAAGAGGAAAAAAGGAAAGGAAGGGCATTTGTGTGAAAGATTTCTGATAATTATTAGGCATAAAATTGTAAAAAAAAACAACAATATTAACGTGTATTTGTAAAAAAAAATTAATTTCCCCCCGTATGTTTATTAGTTTGATTTTGGATTAACTTAATTTTTTATTCTAGCTGCTTTGATTTAATTATTTAAGTTGAACTTAATTTGCTACATTTATTCATGTGATCGTGGTAAAAATAATATCATTATTGAGGAATAATCCCCATGAACCTATCCTGTAAGATTGCTGAAATTTTGCAACATAACTTTTTGTAAAACCACGTACAGCAATTGTCTAATTCTGTAAAATAATCAGAATTTTATTCACTCATGTGAATGTATTACGAGTAAACACATTTTGAATTGAAAAGTAGAATAATATTAAACTAAAAACATACATCAATTATAAAGTGGCATTTAAATTTATGCTTTGAATGTGTCCCTTATTTTTATTAAAGTGCTTGCAAAATTTTAAATACGTGAATTTTCGACATGAGGTCGCATAGCTTGTTCGGTGTTAAAATAAATTTATACTCTCAATCAAATATTTCGAAGAAAAATCTGTTATAAATATTATTGGAAACCAAAATTTCATATTTAATTATTTTAGAGGAATGTAACCCAATTCGGAATATTTTAGAAAATACGAATCAAAGAAAAAAAATATATTACAAATATAATACAATATGAAGAGAAGAATACTAGTTCAAAACATAGCAAATATAACGTTAGAAATTAATGATATTTTGAAAATTATACCTGATTATTCTTGTTGCAGAAAGAAATCAGTTTTCTGAATTCTATTCCCAGTTCTGCCTCTCTTTTATACTGTATTTAAGAGTAATATAAATTACGCGTCATATCAATGCTCTCTCCATCATTCATAAATTACAACCGAACTAGCTGCGCATTGTCAAAAAGTTTGACAAAAGGTTTCTCTCTGACCAGATGCGTTGTCACATCTCCTGGAGCAGAGCACAGTGTTCTTTAGCATTCTTAAAAGTATTAAACTTCGGTTTTCTTTCTGAAAAAACAATATTCTTATGCATAAGAAGTTAAATAAAAGTAGAAAAAAAATCTTTGATAACTAAATTTTTGATCAGAATGCATAAGAGAATTAAATAAATAAACTTTTGCATACATGAAAATAAGTTAAGAACAATCAAGAACATTCTTAGATAAAATAGGGATATACTTTTAAATAAGAAATAGAATAAAAAACAAAACCTAAATACGCTGAATAACAGAGTCGTACAAATGGAAGAAACTTTGAAGTCATTTTGCATGTGTGTGGTTACTCAAATTATCAATCAAGCATTTTTATAATGGCTCTTTTTTGTTCTTGCAATTTTTTAATAGCTTTAACTTTTCATACGCAAGATTCATTCATTCAAAATGGATTTATTTCCTAATTTTTGAAATCTTTAAAATTAAAGTCAGATTCCATTGTTGAGTTTTAGAGTCCCTCCTCCTAATGCACATCCCTTTACGTCATGCTTGTCTAAAGAGCGGCCGAAAAGACTTTAAAATGCGGCCCAAACCAAATTTGCACATTTATTATTAAAAATGAAATAATTGCAATGGTTTTTATATATCAGCGATGCGTTGACATTTATTTTGAAATAAAAATACAAATTTAAAGCAAGTTTCTTACATATTTTTTAAAAAATTTAATTGTACAATTTTAAAATAAATATGTACCTATGCATATTTAATTCAAAGTTTGAAAAATCTATTGTAAAAATAAGTTAATTTATTTTAATAAAACTACATAGAGTTATCTCATTTTTATTTCAATTTGTTGAAAAATATTGTAGGTGTGACCTAGCAATTTTTTTTCCAATTTGGGCCTCAAACGGTCATAGTTTAGGCACCCATGCATTAAGCGAAGAATATTACGAACACAGATTAGAGCAGGTGAAGGATCATTATTATGACAGATAATATAATTATTCATTACAGCAGCTGTAATTAACTCTTTGAAAATCTTAAGAAAAGAACCTGATGCATGTTAAAGAAATTTGACTGCTTTGGGTATAACTTTGGGCTCCTATTGGCATTTTTAAGTATAGTAAAAATTGCTCAACACGGTGTTTCTCAAACTTCAATATTTGCGACCCAATATTCAATCAGAATTTCCATCGCGTTTCCCTTCCATACAATAGAAATGTATTGAATTCAGTAATATTATACTTTGACGCTAAAGACACAATACGATTTTAACCTCTTATGTGTCAATGGTGAAACGTCCAGCTCAGCCAAAACGTTAACTGCCGCGGGTATATACAGGGTATCCCAAGACGACCGCATAAACTTTGCACAGCTAGATTCCTCGTTGGGAGTACATAAAAACGGCCCAAAGAAGCTTTCCTGTACGATCCATAGTTTACGAGAAAAATACGAAAAACAAAGTATGACGTCACTTCCGGTGCAAGAAAAAACACTTTATTGAACATATCAATAACAGTATATGCACAATTTAAGGCAGATGTTCAAAATGTCCACCGTGCATGTCTAGGCAGGCTTGAGCACGCCGTGGAATGGCTGTCATCACACATCGCAGCATCGTGGGGTCCACCAAAGTACAAGCAGCATGCAGACGAGCAACTAAGTCCATTTGTGTTGTCACTACGTTTCGATACACCAGTTCCTTGAGATGACATGTCGCAAGTACATGTCGCAGCAGTCAAGAACGGAATACATGGCCACCATACGAAGACTACCGGTAGCTGCAAGATGCAGCCTTTTAAATGCCAGTTCAAAGGCGTCTTAACATCATTCCACGGCGCTCGCATGCATGACGCGATATGCGCGACGAACGTTTTAAACATTATCGTCTGGAAAGATATGCAAGTACTGTTGTTGATATGTCCAATAAAGTGTTTTTTCTTGCACCGGAAGTGTCGTCATACTTTGTTTTTCGTATTTTTCTCGTAAACTATGGATCGTACAGGAACGCTTCTTTGGGCCGTTTTATGTACTCCCAACGAGGAATCTAAATGTGCAGAGTTTATGCGGTCGTTTTGAGACACCCTGTATATTACGAAGTACGATCATTTTCAGTGCACAGCTTTCCAAAGACTATTGTGACGGGGCTATCCACGTCAATCTTCTATTAACCCTCTTGGGTAACTTTGGGGCCAGCAATTATTCTATTTCACAGCCTCTTCGGGAAAAACACGAGATAGCTATATACTAATGAGTTGGACTATATAAAATCTAGATTTCGTAAATGTTAGGAGAAGGAATTGCCAAACTACTCGTAAGTATCGTGCCCGGGTTACTTCAACGAGCTTATAGCGCATTAGATATTGTTAATCATTAAAGGAATCAAAGGGATTAGATTTAGTACCGACCCGACGTTAGCAAGAGTTCGTCTTCTTTGTCAATTCTGATAGCTGAGATTACTTAGTAGGGAATATTAGATTTGGAGGTTAGATTTGAGTATAAGATTTGAGTATTAGGATAAATCTAGGTATTGGATATTCACTCCGAGGTTTCCACTTATAATTTGAACTTGTATTTGTTATTTCTGTGTTATCAATAAATACTTGTCATTATGGCTTTCGTTGGTGATGATATGTTTCCTTCCACACTTAGAGGCGCGGGCAATTTCAACTCAGTCCAAGATAGGATGGGACCACGACACTATGGAATGCAATAAAAGAGCCTTGATAGAGTTTGGGAAGGAATCACTTATTTCAGAGGATTTGCTTATTTATTTCTTTTCTCTCTCCCCCTTCCAATCCATCACATGCGCCACATAGCGCCTCTTTGTGAAAATTGAGTCATTGGGGAATGAATTATAAATTAAATTGTTAAGTCCTGTACATATATAATTTTATATATAACAAGCCCATGGGGTCACTGGTAATTATTAAACTTGTTCTTAACTTAGTATTGTTAAATAAGTCTAAAATGCATCCCCCAGTACTAATATATTTATCATGTCTAATGTGTATTTCAGTACCCTTTTATACGCTTCTAGAGATTGCAGCCTCGCAATCCCGGGAGCCTGAAATCCTGGGGTTTTTTCCCAATCCCGGGATTTAGTTTTTGTCTGTATTATATTTCGAAATTTTTTTCAAAGTATTGTGAATCTGGTCTTACATTTAATGTATCTTATTTATTCTTTTCATTCTATATGGTTAATGTTAGTTTTCTTACGTGTTGTACCTTGAAGGGTTCGAGGCTGGCGTGTATGTTAAACCGTGAAATTTCATATGTTTTCTCTTATTTTCATCTGTAACTTTTCCCCCATCGCGAGTGGGGTCAGAAAATGGACATTTCTCCCAGCTTCAGGATGTCTGGTGTCCATTAACTTGGACAGAGGCAATTAGAATTTTTGGAAGATATCTAGTAGGGTTTTCAATCCCGGAATTCCGAAACCTCGGGATCCCAGTTTTTTTAACAATCCGGAAATCCCGGGATTAAAATAACTAATTCCGGGATTTATTTTTTAAAATTATATTAAAAAAAAATTCTCATAAAAAATTTTCTGTTTAATTTTTCAAAAATTTATATTTTGTTTATGAAATATGTACGTAGAATTTTTTGTGCAATTGTTAGTGCTATATGTAAAAAAAAATATATGCACAGCTCTCATTTCTGGTATGGGAGAACGTCGCACAGATCTAAGTGGCTCACTGCAATGCTTACAGAATAATATGAGCAACATCTCAAGAATAGATTTTGTCACAGTTCCTTCTTCAATTAAATGCCGTTGATTGTAGGGGACCTATTTGGAACACTTGAGACACTTAAAATCCTATTGCATTACTAACAGCTCATGCAACTGGATCTTCAATTTTAAATGAGGTAACACTTGAAATTGATTTACATTTTGATTCAATAACTGGATCAATTTATATATCAAAACCATTAAGTGTAGCAGAAGAATTAAATAAAGTTATCAAAGAGGTATATGCACCAATGCATTCTATTAGATTTGAGCCACTGTCATCAAAAATTCAAAAGTAAATGTCTCTGTTTAGAAAATGGAGGGAGACGTGGTGACTACCTGAAAAGAGCATACTCCTATTTAATGACGATAACACCTACTAGTATGGAATTTGAACGTGCATTTTCTACGGCAGAAACAAAAATACATTATACATTTGTAACAAAAATAAGAAGCCGTTCCAGCGATGAAACGCTAGAGAAGCTGTGTTTTTATAAGCTTCTTTACAGAAACACAAGAAATGAAGAAATGCCTTTTTTTTTAAATTTCATTATGCACTATTTTTATTTTTTAAGATGAATTAATTTTTTATTTGCTTCATTAAAATAATAATAAATCAATTTTAATTATATCTTAAGTTATATTATGCAATTTCTACTGTGCTAATATGTAAGTATTTTTAATAAATAGTCCAATCCTAATCCCGGGACCAATCCCAGGATTTGGATAATGTAATCCCGAAATCCCGGGTTTGAAAATATGACACGAGATTGCAAACCCTATAAGCTTCACTTGTGTGTAACGGAAACTTTGAACTCAATATTTTTACCCTCTTTTAAAGGTCAGATTAATTCGAAATTTAACTCACTTGTCCAGGACCAATGACAATACAATAATTTAATATTTCTGTTCCATTGTCCTGATCAGGATCATCAGGATCAACGATTTCCCGTTTCCAGATCCCATCCCACATCTGGTGACTCATTTCAGATCCCATTTTCAGTTTTGGCGACTAATTCCAGATTAAGTTACAACATAGTTCGATTTTTTTGGTTTACTTTCAGTAAATTAATATTTTTTAAAAATAATTTTTTGTTTTCAACTTTTCAATAGGCTCTCGCTCCCTTCGTAGAGTAATCACACTCCCTAGAGGGACGCGCCCCACTATTTGAAAAATGCTAGTTTAACACGAAATTGAAAGGACTGAAATATTTTTTTGTGTTGACGGACATTTAAAAGAATATTCAACGTAATTGAGTTTATTAGAATACATTTTACTTACATAGATATGTATTTAATAAAAAGTAATGAAAAATAAAACCCAAAGAAATTTTAATACAAATTTTCGAGTGTTTTGAGAAACAAAACATTTATTAAGTTTTTAGAAAATAATAACATCAAATAGTCAAAAAATTGTTCGAAGTTGTCCATTTCATTAATTTCACCATTGGAATGTCGTTGTTATAATTACGCATACTTTTCATAATGTTCCTCATTTCGGAAGAAAAGGGAACAAAAGCTTCATTATTCATTTCACTTTCGTCGTCCGAATCTGCATCAATGCTATTTTTTGACATTTGAACAAACTCCAAAGTATCCTAATCTGCCATAATTAAGGCTTTACGCAGATTATCATCATCTAGTGCAGCTAATTTTTCCGATGATGCAGTAACACAGCTCACTAATACAGAAATTTTCTCAAACATTTCATTAAGAGTAGGCTCAGTCTTAATATTCTTCGTCTCCCAGGAGAGAAATCCTTTCGTGTTAAACGATTTTCATTTAGTGTTAAGAAAAAAATTCATGCAAATACAAAGTAGTTTGTCGGGACCATTGTATTATTTTGTCGTTGCATTTTCGCGCTCAACGTATTTCAATATACATTCCTTCTTCAATTACGATCATCAGATCTAATGTTTCAATTTTATAAGAAAAGAGATTCGACTCTCTTTCTCTCTTAAAAACATGTAACCCATAGGTTCCCAACCGTTTAACTGGCACCCCCTTTTCTAGTAAATATTTCATTACCGTCCCTTTTTCTTGTGAGTATTTCGATACAGCCTCCCTCCCACTCTAGAGAAATAAGAGTGTACATAATACATGATGAAAACAAGACTTAAGTTTGCCGTGGATCAAATCAACCCCTCAGACTACCATCTCCCCCTCTATCATTAAATATTTCTGGGCGTGTAGGCGGACTTAAGAGATCATGAGACATAATTGCAAATCACTTTATTTATTGATTCTTATTAATCACAGAAGGATATAAACACACAATTCAAATTAAAGAGAAACAAAATACAGTGGAGTACGAAAAGGGAAATTACTACTAGCGGAACAACAAAATCGCAACTGAATCTACGAAAGCTTAAACACGCACAATTACAGCTAAGCCATGTACGAGTATTCACAATATTTTAATTCAGTGACCTTATCTATTATCATCGGCTGTTCCTTCGTGATGATATCTTCCTTGTTGACTGGATAGGAGAATGGAGAAGGATCCACACTCTGTAACCCGGAATTTTTACCATTTTCAATCTACTTCTCCCGGCGTAGCTCCACACGTAACTGCTATCTACTAATATCAACAACCGTGTGTTGACCTACCGATCTTCAATTCATTTAGCTTCACCCTTCTATCTTTTCACTTTACTTAACTCACTAACTCGCGAAACCCGAACTTATATAATATATCTCATTTGCATAAATCACGCTTTGGCTCCCGGTGGAGATTGGTTGAAATAAATAACATACTTTAAAGAATATTGAGAAGGTTAGTGTAAGACCGCATAGCTCCGTCACAAGTTTTAAAAATATTCTATTACTAATAGAATATATTTTACAATTTAATTTTTTTCTAAGGTCCCAATTTTCTTGCTTGCGAATCTAAAATATCTATTGCCACAAATATATTTAAATGTGTAATATTATATATTTTACTCATAGGTAGGATATTGTGTTGGAATTGAAACGCTACTGGATTTCTTCTTCATTTAAAAGAGCAGAATAAAAGTTTTATCTTACCTGTTATAAAGACAGGCAGGAATTTTTAAGATACGAAGTAATTCATAATAAGATATTGCTTCCAAAATAAATATAAATTGACAGTTTCAGCCTTTAAATAATCACGTTAATTCCTGGTTTTAACATATTTAATAATGTTTCTTGGATAATATACGTAATGGAATGCAGTGGCCGAAATATGTTTCCTACTGCTCACAGATAAAGACAACACGAGCAATATAGAAATTAAAATGCACTATATCATTCAATTTAATGTAGGCCTGAATCTAATGTAATCTTTAAGTTTTTCATCCACTTTCCGAACTACCAAAATATGTGAATTTTCGTACATGTGATACAGAAATGATTTAAATACATACAATCGACATAAGTAAACCGTATTAAAATTTACTTTTGTTAGTACATAATCATCGTATTTTTTGGTCTATTTCAAGGATATTTGGTTAATCTGCCATAGCCCATGCCATCTCAACGCCCCCTAATTTTCTCTGGGTTTTTTACTGCCCCCTTAAAAGCCTCAAACACTTACAAGAGGGTGTTATTGCTCACGTTGAGAACCTATGAAGTAACCGAATCAAGAGTACTGTTTAACAAATAATATAATTTATTTAAGTCTATTCCCCTACTTAGGCCAACCAAGAAATTTTTTTATTTCAGTTACTTTTTATTAAATAGTTACAATCAGTATAAATATGTATACACATATGACAGAACCACAATTTTAAGCGACGAAGTAGAATGAGATTTGCCATGCACAAATTTTAATTTTCCTTTCTATATAGGGTATTGGAATATTTTTTTTGTTAGTTTGTTACTGTTTATTCACGAATTAAATTTAATTATCCTAATAAAATGACATTCTCAGAAATTGGGCTATCCCAGGTGGGATTCGAACCCATGATATTTGTATTAGAAATCCAACACTCTATCCATTGCACTACAGGGACACAACGAATGTTTTTCCTTTCTATATATGCTGTTGGACTTTTATTTTTGTTTGTTACTATTTATTCATTTTTTTATTTAATAAATTAATCCATATTTGAAAAAGAAAACTATATTAACATCAAGTGTCATCCACTACAAGTTTAAGCAAGATATCAATCATTAGCATGGTCAAGTAATTTTAGCGCTTTTTTCACATGTTGTATTTTACCATAATGCAACTAATGAACTTTTTACTAACAGAAAGTAGTTGTGTGTACTGTACTAAGAAAGAAAATTTATAAAATGATTAAATTTAAATATGATTCGGCTCATCTAGGGCACAAATGCGACCCAATGCCGAAACCCGAGGTCAATCGGTTGCTTATTGGCTGAGAGAAAGGTACGACAAAATATGGAATGAAGACGAAGACGAAATTTGCGTCCTAATAGCGCTTTTGTTCCAATACGTGAAAAACGCCCTAAATGTGCATTTGAAATAAAATGTATGAACAGAAAGTATTTTATTAACGACTGAAAATTTGAACTATATATATATATGGAGAGAGTGTGAACTAAAAGTAGGAATTGAAAAAAGAAATAGAGTGCAGAAAAAAAGCGTTAAATGTAATTTGAAATAATTTTAGTAAGAAAATCTATCGACAAAAACAAACAGAGCACTTCCTACTTTAAAAAATTGCACATCCACATGGTAAATGAAAGTTCTAAATGTCCTTTCTAAGTTTTTGATCAATACTTAATAACGTACAAACTTTTTGCTGGTACATGAAAATCAAACAAAGCTATAGATCCCGATGTAAATGCTTATATCGCTATATCAAACAACCTATGGTTAAAAAGGAATTCAGATTCAATTGGTGTGTTAAAATTTAATTTATGAAGAAATTGTAAAATTAAAGTTTATTGCGGAAAATGCAAGAATTATTTACGCATACTATTATCTTACGCAAAAGAACAGGAATCTAAATCAAATTTCGAGCAACCAGAGACTTTAGGCATTTGACAGAAAATTTCAAATCGACTATTTTATAAAAAAAAGTGAAGTGTCTTAGCTTCCTCTAAAGACAAAATTTCGAGAATAAGAAAAATTTGGATTTAAAAATAAACGTTGTATGCTATGAGAAGAACCCAAAACACTAAATTTAACCCGCAAGGACCCTCTCTATAAGACCTTTTCTCGCGCTTCAAAAAACGTGCTTTGATTTTTTTTACCGCAACGATAGGTAAATACTTATTTCTCTTTATGAGCTTTATAACTTGGATTTCTTTTCCTGGGATACCCGAGAAATCATAGGATTTCTATACTTTTTACACTGCTGGCCACCGTAAATGCAATACCAAGAAATACAAGAGATAGCACAACAAAATTTATTTTGTAGATAACATGTTGACCAAGTATTAAATGATTAACTTTATAGACTTTTGTGAAGTGTGGTTCCTGCCAGAATCAGTAGCCAGAGTAGCCGCCATTGTTGAAGATCACCGCTGCCACACGCCTCGGCATTGATTCAAGGAGACTTTGGATGTGTTCTTGAGGTACAGCAGACCAAGCAGCTTCCACACGTTGCCAAAGTTGATCTGGTGTGGCAGCTGGGGGTGTAATCCGGGTCAATCGTTGAGCAACCATGGACCACATGTTTTCTATCGGCGAAAGATCCGGAGAGCGAGCCAGTCAGGGAAGCAATTCAATCTGGTGATTTAAGAAGAACTTTTGGACAATGCGTGCCACGTGTGGGCACGCATTATCCTGTTGAAATATGACTGTGGCCAAGCCCTGAAGGTAAGGAAAGACAATTGGCTCCAACACATCGGAAATGTGGCGCTGTCTGTTTTAAGTACCGGCAATGCATACTAGAAGAGTCAAGAGTGATATCCAATACCACCCCATACAATAATACCCGGTGCAGGACCAGTGTGCAGCAGCATAACGCAGCTGTTCAGCATCCTCTCTCCACGGTGTCTCCAGACTCGAATCCGACATTCGTGGTGTTCCAGACAGATGCGTGACTCATCAGTAAAGACAATTTCATTCTTTGTACCGTGCACATCCTTCTTTCATTGCACCATTGGCGGCGGAGACGTCTGTGGTTCTGCGTCAAGCGTAGACCAAGCAATGGACGTCTTGCGGACAGACCACTCTGCTGTAAATGGCGTCGAATGGTACGCGCAGACACTGAATGATGCGTTTCAGACTCAATGTGCTATGCCATGGTTCGTGATGTGACTGAGCGATCCGTCACTGCCATGCGCACAATTTTCCTGTCCTCACGTGAAGTGGTGCACTGAGGTGGATGCGATCGACCACATCGGGCCGTCGTATCATTCTGCATCGAACGGTCACATATCCGCATTACAATTGTTTGGTTTCGTCTATAGGCCACTATCCTTCCTCTGTCGAACTCGTATACTTGATCAAACACTGATCGCTGTTTTCTACGAGACATAACTGATAGTTTTTTGAAAAAACCACAAGAAAAACACAATTGCCGAACTTGAAATCGTCGAAATCTCCAAGCCTTAAATAGCGCTTTGAGGTGGCGCCACAGACGTGTGTGATGTGTGTCTGCGCTGAAATTCTGATCATTTGCATATTTCACCTCCGCTAATGCATGTTGTAAATTTCATGTTATTTGTGTGCTTCCTTAAGTGTGTTGCATTTACGGTGGCCAGCATTGTATTACTTTACACCATGCGTATTTATAATAAAAACTATATTGCTAGTAATATAAACGTATAAGAAATTGCATCATTCCACAATTAATGCAAAGTAATTTGTCCTTATTTTCTATAAGAATTTTTAAATTTCTTTTTTGAGACAATTTGTTGTTAATTGATTTATTTTTAATCACCATTGCGATTATAAGCGACACGAGGGCTTTGCGACTGACCTTGTAGTTTCACACCTTAGTCAAGTCACATGGAGGGCATCTGAGTTTAACTAAACCTCCATACCACGCCAACTTGAGGACTCTGAGCTTGAATAGTTTGAAAGTGAATCAGCTTCTCTAAGAAGCTAGCCTTTTTACCTCACTTCAACCATAAAAATATGATTAACACGAAAAATAGAGAGATTTTAATGTAAATCTTGATGGAGTCTTTCAGAATTTTTTAAAATCGTATTTCGAGTATTTTTTTATCCTTTTAAAAAGTAAATATTTTAAGTGTTTCAGGAAGATATAATATACTTAATCAATTTTTTTCTAATATACACAAAGAAGGCATTTATCCATTCACTAAATTTTTGCTTAGACTGACAAATTGCTGTTAAAATTGGAATTTTTAATATTTTTTTTCCAAAATTTGAGCTTAAATTTACAGATAATTTGAGCCGAATATATAGAAATGTATTCAAAACCATAACGATTTCTGCCATGTTTTGGTAGAAATAAGTCAGGAACGGTTTTTTGAAAAGTTGCTTAATGAGGAAGACCGAGTCAAAATTTTCTTCTTTCACCTAATTTTGCGAAACAAATTCCATGCAGCGAAAAATGCACATGTAAAAACCATAGTAATGACTAAGGTAAAGAATTTTTCTGCAGATAATTTAACATCTCGTTTTTATGCTTTTAGGAATTCTGAATTTAAAAATAAATTTTTAATGAAATAGTAACTTTTTTCTTGACTTCTAGCAATCACATATCTTTTCCTATAATTTACGTGTTTACGTAACTATATGTGCCTTAATATTTTCAATTATATGTTTCTATTTTTAGAAATAAACTTATTTGCAAAATTATTTCGCATAATATTAAATTCACTGACAAAATTATATTAAAAATCTAACATATTTTAACATTTCTAGAGCTCTCCTCTTAAAATAGAGATTTTCCTCAACCAAAAAATATTAATTTACATTAAAATAAAGTAAAGAACTAAGTAGAAAAGCTCTATAATTGTTGTTTAATTAAAGTATTGAATTCTATAATAATTTTACCCACACACATGTCAATAAATTAAGGATAATTAAAAGTTACAAAGAACTAGAACTCTAAAAATATATAAATATATCACCCGTAAAATGACTCCACACAGCTTCAAGAATCCTGTACAAATTGCAGGAAGCCGCCAGAAGAGACCAATATTACGTCATAATGACGAGGGTGTAAGAGGTGGATATATAAGAAATAGGTTTTCAACGTGGGCATTTGAGGCTTTCAGGGGGGCGTTGACATGGCATGGAGGGGCTTGTGCAGATTAACCAAAAAAAGACTAAAATAACACGCTAATTATGTACTAACAAAACTAAACTTTAATACTGTTTGCCTTATGTTGATTTATGTATTTAAATCATTCCTATATCACATGTACGAAAATTCACATTTTTCGGTAGTATGGGAAGTGGATGAAAAACTTAAAAGATTACATTACATCCAGATGTACATTAAATCGAATGATATGGTGCATTGTAATTTCTGTAGTGCACGTGTTGTTTTTGTCTGAGAGCATTAGGAAACATGTTTCGTCCACTATATTTCATTACGTATATTATCAAGAAACATAATTAAATATGTTAACCAGGAATTAACGCGAATTTTAAAGGCTGAAACTGTTAATTTATATTTATTTTAAAAGCAATAGTTTTTGTTATGAATGACTTCGTATCATCAGAACCACTGCATGTTTTTATAACAGGTAATCTAAAAATCTTTTATTCCACTCTTTTAAATGAAGAAGAAATTCAGTAGTGTTTCAATTCCAACAATATGCCCTACCTATGACTAAAATATATAACATTACACATTTAAATATATTTGTGGCAATAGCTATTTCAGATTCGCAAGTAAAAAAAAAATGGGACATTAGAAAAAAAAATTAAATTAAAAAAAATATATTCTTTTAGTAATAGAATATTTTTTAAAACTTAACTCTTGTTTTCACTATGTATTATGTACACTCTTATTTCTCTAGAGTGGGAGGGGGCGGTATAGAAATATTCACTAGAAAAGGGCGATATCTATATATTTATTAGAAAAGGGGGTGCCAGTTCAAAAAAGGTTGGGAACCTATGACATACAGCAAAGAAGAAAAATTGTTCGTAAGTGCTTTGTAAGCCTTTCAGTGTGATAATCGCAAGCTTATGATACAAAAGACGCATCTGGATGATTTTGTTCGTGGTAGAACTATGGGCTGTCTGGAATGTGGGCATACCCAGCTGCAAGGAACTTCGAATCACCCAAAGTGTCATCTCCAGGCTTTGGCAATGATTCTAACATGATGATATTGTGAGTAGACGTTACAGCACAGGTTGTACCAGAGTTACAAGGATGAGGACTAGTATTCTGCAATTACTGCCAAAAGAAATAGACGGGCAGAACATCAGACCGGCCTCGTCACTCCCGTGCTCTCACTTGCACGACAGTTTCAAGGCAGACAGTGCACTGTCGCTTAGGGTGGATTGGTCTATAAACCTGAAGACTTGTAATGTAGGACTATTCCTACTTCCCTCATACACCTCTTCCCCTTGTCTTCGCTTGGACCCGGCTAGATGTGTGGGGAGAACTAATTGATCAGTCGACATGAGTCACTAAAGTTATTTTATTGCCTCACTTATCAACACAAGCACTTTAATAATCCAGCTAAGATAATTTAGATGAATGATTAGAGCGCGAAGGTGAGATAATATTTACGCCTGGGGATAAAATTTACGGACATTCAACTAATTTCTACGATAACTCATACCAGCTCGTTATTAACTCAGACGTGCACTAACAATTTACTTTCTAACTTCTATTTAAATAATACGCACAAACCTGAACTCTTATCAGTCAGAAATCGTACAGAGGAGGCCTTGAACACTAATAGCTGTCTTGATCAGCTCACATCCGAGAAATCTTCTCTTTGGATATCTTCAATTCTCACTTCAATAACTCACGATCCTCCCTTCCCTAACTCTCAAAACTCGCAAAAATCCAGAATTTATATAATAAACTTAATTTGAATAAGCACGTTTTCTTACCTTCGGGGAAAGTTGGCTGAAAGAAATGTTTCCCTCAAAGAGTCCCCAAGGAATTAGTGAGAGCCGCGTATAGCTCCGTCACAATCTGTCACAGGTTTTCAACTTACTTCAACTCACTGTCGCCTGCGGTTGGCCGGGAGTATAGAGCATGCAATGTGGACACCGCAACAGTGGACTTGTGTGATGTTTTCCGACGATTCCAGGTTTAACTTGCAGTCGGATTTTCGCCGGACTTTCATGTGGAGTGTACCAGGTATCCGCAACCGCCAAGAGAACATCATTGAAAGACACAGTTTCGGTGATGCAGGATAGCTCATTGAGGAGAAGGAATTACTTTGGGTTCCAGAACTGACCTGCATATTCAAAGTAGAACCATGGTAGGCCAAATCTATCGCAACGTCATTCTGGAACAATATGTATGTTTGTTTCGGGGTTCCCCATTGGCATAGAAATTGTGTTTATTGATGACAATGCCCATCCTCACCGTGCAAATATCGTGAACGAATGCCCTAAATCGGAGGATATCACATCGAGGGATATCACGGAGGACTAGTCAGTGTTCTCACCGGACCTGAATCCAGTATAGCATGTGTGGAAAATGCTTGGCTGACAAGTTGCAACACGTCAACCACCTCCTGAATTTCTACCGGAACTTCGGAGACCTTTGTTTGATAAGTGTGGTTTAATACTTTCCAAGATCAAATCCATAATTGGACACTCAGCATGCCTAGACGTTGTACGGACTGTATTGCATTGTCTGAGAGACATACTACGTATTAGCCATCATCAGTAGCGCACACAAATCTATTCAAGGGGGGGGGACCCGTGGTTGAAAGTTCCCCAACTTTTATCATACCTCAAGACAATACCAATGGATTCTTCTGATTTTGTCGATTTTGTAAGCAAAAAACAGTAAAAAATAAATTATTGAATTAATAATTAGCATTAATTATTAAAATTAATTGTTAATTACAAGTACTTAGTTAAAATTTACGTTATCTATATATATAAAGGAGAAAAGCGACTCACTGACTGACTAATCACGAAATCTCTGGAACTATTCAACCTACAGACTTGAAATTTGGTAGACATGTTCCTTTGATAGAGTAGACATCAGCTAAGAAAGGATTTTCCGAAATTCGAAACGCAAGGGGCGTTACGGGGGGTTAAGCGCTTTAATAATAATTGTTTCCATGTTTAAACTACTTGGTGTACAATCTTGAAATTGAGTAAGCGGATTCCTTTCAGAGAGTAGAGATCCACTACAAAATGAGTTTGCTGAAAATCGACCCCCCAAGTGGCGTTGCAGGGGCTTAGGGGGCGTTATAGATAATTATTTCCATTTTTAAACTATTTGACGCACTGTCTTTAAATTTGATATATAGATTCCTTTCGTAAAATAATAATCAGTTACAAAACGGGTTTTCTGAAAACAGACTTCTAAGTGGCGTTGCGGGGGATTAAGGGGCGTAATAGATAAATATATCCGTTTTTAAACTACTTCACCTACCTGCTTGAAAATGGGTAGGTAAGTTTCTTTCCTGGAGTAAATATCCGCTACAAAATGGGTTTTGGGAAAATTGACCCCCAAGGGGTGTTGCGGGGCCGGGGAGTTTAAGGGGCGTTATAAATTCCTATTTTTAAGTTATTAGACGTACAGTCTTGAAACTTAGTAAGCAGATTCCTCTCATAGGGTAAAGATAGGCTAAAAATGGGTTTCGGGAAAATTGCTCCCAAGTGGCGTTGAGGGGACTTAAGGGGCGTTATAGATAATTATTTCCGTTTTTAAACTATTAGACGCACAGTCTTTATATTTGATAAAGAGATTTCTTTCATAGAGTAGATATCAACTATAAGAAGGTTTTGTGAAAACAGACCTCTAAGTGGCGTTGCAGGGGAATAAGTGGCGTAAGCGATAAATATTTTCGTTTTTAAACTATTTGACCTACCTGCTTGAAAATTGGTAGATGTTTCTTTCATGGAGTAAATATCCGCTACAAAACGGGTTTGGAGAAAATTGACCCCCAAGGGGTGTTGCGGGGGGTTAAGGGCAGATATAAATAATTATTTCTTTTTTTAAACTATTAGACTCACAGTCTTGAAATTTGGTTTGCAGGGGGCTACTGGGACTTATTAACAAAAAAAATTACTTTTTTCGAGCTACAAGGACTATAATAATGAAATTTGGTTTGCATTTTTCTTTTGTTGAATTGAAATCCGCTAAGAGCGGTAATTTTGGAAAACGGCTCTCAACGGTATTACGGGGATATTTATAGTAAAACTTTTGCTTTTTTCTGTTAGATTTAGACTTGAAATTTGGCTTGCATGTTCAATTTACGGAGTAGAGATCCACCGAAAATTGGTTTTGCGGGAATCCACTTGGGTTTTGAGTTACGAAAGAGCAAACATCATTCTATGCATCAATTTTAGAGATTTTTAGAAAATACAAATTAGACGAGTTCTGCCCCCTTTTTTTTATCAACAGGTGACAGTTACAGGTATAAGTATTTTTTTCAATTCAATCGAATTCTTAATGCTAGGACTTAGATATCAATAATTTATACATATATATAAGCAGTAAAAATTTATAAAACATCATGAAATACCCTGCGAAGCGGGCGGGTAACAGCTAGTATATATATATATATATATATATATATATATATATATATTATCATCAGTTGAAAAAAACTCAAGGGCATTGGGGGGTATCTGGACCCCTATAACAACCCCCTTGTTTGCGCCACTGGCCATCATACCAAGCATATATAATGTTGATTTTTTAAATCATTTTTTTTATAATTTGCTCCAGGGAGCAAAAATCGCATTTTTTTAAAATTCTATCAAACACATTGCATTATTTTTGCACTTTACCTTTTGTTTAATAAATAGTCTTTACAAATGTCACATTTTTTTTTACTTCTGACTTTTTATTTACCTGATCTTGCATTGTCCTTAAATTATGGACATGGGTGTATATTTAACAGAAAAAAATTAGGCCATTGTAGCCAAGTGTAAGCGTTTGTGAACTCTTAGCTTGCGTTGTGGAGTCGCGGTTTTGAAGAAGAGTGGCACTCAAGAGCTGCCGTGTAGAAAGACCAAGGAAAGTTAAATCGGTAATGGATCTAGGTTCTCCGGCTGGCATTCTATAGAAGATTGGAGAGGGAGGTGTCAACTAAATTGTCTTTCACGTCACTTGACCAAAGTTCAAACATACGGGGTCTGTCTCAATAGTCATCGTGCAACTTTACCATGAGACGTTTAATCGATTCAAATTAAACGTGACAATGCATTTACAATCTACGTAATTTGTATTTTAGAAGATACTACGTTACTCTAGAGCAGAGATAGTCAACCTGGGGCCCTCGGGCCGCATGCGGCCCACCGAGCCTTTTTAAGTGGCCCGGCCATGGTATGTTGCTCTGAGAAATTCACTTATTTAAGAACAAAGTACTAAAAATTTGTGGGAAATTCTTTGTTAAAAATCAAGTATATCCATTTTGCTTTTTGCTGTCGATTTCGAACTTGTACGAATTAATATTCTTTATCTATTTGTAATGGTTACGGTTATGATAACAGACAACAGTGAAGTAGCGACAATTTTATGCATGGAACTAATTTTTAACTGTCTTTCATATCTTGCAAGCGAAATATTTTCGAAGAAATATATGGTTTCTAGACTATTGGAAGGTTGATTAATTTGTAGTGAAAAACAAACATGGGGATCAGTAGTTGTTTGATTTTTCACGCGAAAGTGCTTTATTTAAAAAATACCAGTAAACAGGAATAATTCAATGACACTTTTAACAGAAGATCTCTTTTAAGAGGTGATATATATAAATAGGCTTTCTCAAATAATCTTTGCAACAAAATGTTTTGTCAATGGTAATGTCCCAGTGATAACAAAGATATTCTACGAAGTTTGTTATATTATTAGTAACCATACAAAACCGTTTACTGGTGCAGAAATTGTGAACAAGGATTGCAATATCAGATCCAAAATTCAATACCGGTATTCGGTATTTATTAGATATTAAGAAGATATGGTACCCTAAAAATCATAAACCTGTCGACATTTTTTTTATTGGCTTATTTGATACCTCACATATATATAAATATGCCTGCGAAATTTTAAAGATTTGCCTGCATTTTTTATCAAATTACGGAGCAATATTTGAGGCTGGACAGCAACTACCATACCCACAATTTAGATTATTTGCTAGAAAAGAGCCTGATGAAAATTTAATTAATTATTTTTCTACCCTGCGTAAATGAGACTGACATTATATATGCAGTAACAAATCATTTCAAGAAAGAATTGTGCAATGCATGCAAAACTTCTAGTTTGTGAATTGTTTATTGGAGTGCAAAAGGATTTGGTCAATATTTAAAAGTTGTGCGTGGTTTTTATGATATTATTATGAATGAAATTAAAACTTCAAAACGGATTCTCCCAAAGCACAAATACTAAATCTCATTTTGATAACTCAGATAATTAAAAATCTAATTCGTAAGAATAGAAAAACTCTCCCATTTTTATGCATTTGTTTTTGGTGATATATATATATCCCATATGTGCGAGATTCAACACTTTTATTATTAAAATATTTTAAGATATTTATTTAAACAATTGCAAATATGCAGCTCTTAGATTTTGATACGTTTTACTTATAAATTGTTATTAGATTTTGCATTCATTCGTGTACAATATTTAATCTGCGAAGGCTTTTAAAATCATGGAAATAAAAATTAAAGGCATAAACATCTTTTGTACATGTTGTGCATTATCTTTGAGCATAGAATTGGCTCTGAGCGTGTGCATAAATTTTTTTTAATTATTAGATAAAGTTTTATGAAATTTTATCTTTCATTTGTTTTTTCTATATATTCATTTTGGCAGTATACTGTTTAATTGTTCTACATTTGTGCAAGTTCTTATGTTACTCAGTTTTAAATAATCTAAATAACATTTCATAAAAAGTTTCAGATTATTCGAAAAACATTATATTATGCTATTCAAGGATTGAAAGCTTCAAACTCATATTTCTCTATGTTGAATTTTTGTACATATACCGTTTTTCAAAACCCTAAGAGTTTTTGATAATTGAAGTACGATTTTGAAATTCTTTATACGTGTTCTGAAATCTATGTTTTGTAAAACTGTGCATGGAATTAGCTCTAACATGTATAGTACTTCTAAAAAATTTCAAAGTCAAAATTAATGATTTTTCGTAAGTTAACTATAAGAAAATTAATAAAAAATTATAGATCAGCAGCAGATAAATTCCATGCACAGTTTTATTTAGTTTATTATAAGGTACTTGGGAATAAACTTTTGAAAAAAAAGAGATATATTCAAAAAAGCCTTAGAAATTTAAAAAAATATTTTAAAAAGTTCAAAAAATTTAGATTTTACAAACATTTTGCAACAAATTAAAAATGTTTTGTGTATGGAATTATTATTAAATGTCAAACTTTATAAAATACAATTAAAACCAAATATCAAATATTAAAAATTAAAAAAAAATGAAGATGGTATCACATATTGTCTTGAAACCGGTTTTAATATCGGTAGTAGAAATTTTTGGAAAAGAACGAAAATACAGGTGTTCATTTGTTTTATTTTCCAGTTTTATTAAATAATATAAATAAAAAAAAGTAATCTGTAATTTTTAAATTCTAACAGTATTATAAAGAATAACAAAAAAGTAAAGGAATACCTTATTCATTTAAATCACAAAAAAGTGTAAATATCACTATTCAGTCTGTGGTAGTGTTACAAATTTTTTGAAATGGGATCTTAAAAAACATAATTCATTAATTGTAATGTCATTAAGCCTGGAACGTAAATTATGAGCAAAAATTACCAGCTGTCGAAAACGCTCTTTCGTCATCTACTCTAGTTCGTAATATTGTTAGCAATACGAGATAAACTTTTTCCTCTAAATCTCTTACCTTCAAATAAATCGATTTCTCGTTGGATGGCTTTGGATGCAGCTGATTTATGTATTGTATTTTTTTTGTTGAATTTTTTTTACTTATCGCTAATTCTAATTTTTTTCAAGAGACAATTCCTTTTCATAATAACATTAAGGTCATCATCATCTTCGATAACTGTACCGAATCCTTCTAAATGTGGATAAGGTTTGAGGGTAAACATTTTTAAGAAAATTATCTTTAAAGGTGATCAAATTTGAATAGGTTAGCCTCTTCTTCCTTTTTATCTTTGAAATCATGATGGCATGTAAACACAAGGTTGATATGCAAATCAATCTAAATAACAAACTCCCCAATTTAAAAAAAAAGTATCAAAATATTACGCACTTATTTCACAGATACGAATATATGACAACGTATCCTGTTCGTGCGCAATATCACTCTGTAATATAATAGTTTTGGTCCTTCTCCTTGGATGATTCACATATTTTTTCACTTCTCTTGTGATTATACGATGCAACTTTATATTCGCAGTTTATTAATTTCGGCCGTTAGGGGACATAAAAACAAAAGCGTCTACTATTTTGTTAGGCTGGTGATCCCTGAACATAGAGTGGAGGCAATTTAGAAAAATTCTAGTAAAACCAAAAAACCGGTATTTAAATTTGTGAATACCGGTATTACAAAATTGTACAAGCTGCTCAAAATACTGGTATACCGGTATTGTCAATCCCTAAACGTGAAGGAGTGTTTCTTAAATGTGTGTGCTTCAAATTTAGTGTTAGAGATAAAAATAAGAAATATAAAAAATAATAATTAAAAAAAGCAAAACAAGCGTAATAATATTTTGATGAATTTTCCACATTTTAAACTTCCAATGTTATCTTGGTCTTAAAGCATTTATCTCTCTTCCTTTTATCCTCATGTTGAGACCCGCGGGAACTAGCTAACATATGTATGCGGCCCGCGTGAAATAGCTGACATATGTATGTGGCCCAGTAAAAACAAAGGTTGAGTACTCCTGCTCTAGAGTTAAAAGGAAAGTTCTACATATATTCATTTATGATAAATATTTCTTATATAAACTGCACATGACTGTTTTAAATTAATGAGAGAAACATATATCTTCGAAGAATCCCTGCGTAAATTTATTTTTTTATTAAAAATTTTAAAATCTATATCCGTATTTTTTCTTAAACTAAATCAATGTCACTTATTTTTATTAGTAACCTTTGATTCGTTTCTTACTTGCAAAATTAAGATGCATTATTTGTTAGAATTGTGCACATTAAAAATTCAGATTCATTGTTTTTGCACAATATAAAATTTTATTACATTTCTAAAAATGTCATCGGGCACATGATTTTAACTAAACCACGCACTTATTTGTACTAACAATTGACGAAAGACAAAACGCATCCTTTGTCAAAAATGTGGAAGAAATCGGAAGAAAAATTTATATACAAAACAATATTTAGTATGTCAAAAACCAAAGAGAAGGAGATACTGACTATAATCGTGTTTTCACAAAAGCTTTTTTTACACTGTTTCAGTTGTAGAACCTCAATGGCTTAGCTTTATTTGAAAAAAAAGGAGATTTGAAAATGTTGCAACAATGTTATTTGCCGGAATCCATGTCTCGGCGAATCATTGAAACACAAGGACTTACTTGACTCCGGGTAAACACAAAAAAGTGTAGCAGACGCAGTTGAAGTGGCAAGAAATGTCTTTTAGGGTCAAGGAATCCATTTCAAGAAATTGGGAATATTAGATGTTAACCAGATCGGAAGTAGGGAAATACAGAATATTAGATATGAACCAGATCAAGGATAAGAGAATACGGAATATTATACGTTGACCAGAAGGCGCAATTTGGGAAGTAGGGAATACTAAACGTCAACTATGTTGTACGCGTGCTACCACAGCAATTGATGGCCGGTATCTCTACAGCCCATCCAGACAGAATACGCAATATTACTCACCTATTTTACTACAACAGCTACTTCCAACAAAAGGATGAAGAAGGTGTCAAACCAACCAAATCCGAAATAAATTTCATCAGGGTGGTTCATGTAGAGAAGCCAATAGTGTGTATTCAGTTGACCTCAATACAACGTATGAGCCAAAGAACGTATGCTTCTGAACTTCGAGATTGGAATCAGGTCCTACTGACGAGTCCCAATTCAGTTTAAAGTGTGACGTGTTCTGGTGTGGAGGGATTTGATTTCATTTTAATCTGTGTGACACCGTGTAGCCACAAAGAGGGTATTGATGACGAATCTCGTAATTTTGAACTTTAATCAAAAGACGAGGACGATCCCAGATCTGGAAACTCTCTGCATACTTCCACACCACGACATTGGGAGGACTTTAATTCTCGACACATTTTACGTGCATCAGTCTCTCTACACGGTGGGTCTTCAATGGCATCAGAACTTGAAACCTCAACAACGCAAGCAACGGGTTCATGACCATGGCCTTTCGGCTATCATAGTCACTAGTATGGAGGAGATGGACATTCAGAGTAATCTCATTTTTATGAAAGAACACGGTGCAAATACGGTGAATTAATGATATAAGTGTAAATCATCATAGGTAGACAAACATACTTGTATATTATTCGGATTATGACCCAAAAATATACAAATGATATACTGAAACTTTGTTTCGCTTATATTCTGCAAAACAATTAAAACAAGCATTTTTCTTGTTAATTTTTATGTAGACTGCCTAAAACTTCTTTAAACTGGTTTTATTTGTCTGGAAGTGGTATGACTGTTCAACTGTGAGGCTAGCAGTGCGACTAGCTTAGCTTTACTTGTGAGCTTTGAGGATAAAAGGTAGATTCTAATTTTTTCTGGCTGCATATCATGCGGAAATTTACCAGATTTCAAATTCATTGAGATCTTGGGGATTATTTTGAATATTAGCTTAGGTAAAAGATCAACTGTAGGACAAAATAATGCACAATGATTTATGCTGTAAACAGGTTATTCAGAGATTTTGAAGTCAAGAATATGAGTACTATATAATCTAGTGGAGTCAATTCTAAAATGTGTTAAAGAGGTTATTCCTACTAAAGAAAAACATACTTTCTACTACTCTATGTGTTTATTAGCATGTAAGAGGTAGGTAGATTATGATTGAAAGGTAGAGTATGATTGAAATAAATGAAATTTTTTGTGTGGAAAATAGTGACTTTTCACTTTTGTTCCAACTAATTTTTACTGCACGCGGGGAGCTATTGGCGTTTTCGCTCTTTCAATGCAATATAATGCCTGACCTTATAAACCTCGATTTGCCAAGAACATACTTCTACCAAAATAATGTAGCGCATGGAGTTTTAAGTTTGCTTTTCTTGAGTTAAAATTAATCCAACATGTTTTGAGAGCACTCAGACGGCTTATTTCAAAGAAAACAAAGCTTCTTTTCTGTCCGGAGCGTGGAAATTGTACTTCTCGAAGAGAGGAACAGTATTCTCCAAAGTCTTATGAATAAACTCATCTTATCCAAAGAAAAAACAGTGTGCAGTGGTCTTAGGTGCTCGAGTGGACCACACACCATATAATAACACAACCCTTTCAAATGTATAAGTTTATTTTGTCATTTTTACATGTAATCAAATTGTTCCTTTGGAGTAACGTCACGTGTTATATATTCCAATCTTTGTAACAAATTAAAATTCGCATACAGCCCTCTTTGTGTCCTTTTTTGTATTGCGTTTAATACATAAATACTTTAAATTTTAAGCCCTAAAAAGCTGTTGCATAGTTTTTGTTTCACTTCTTTGCTTGCTCCCATTACGTTTTTGAGCTGTGTAAGAAACTAGACATGTAAATCGAACTTTAAGATAATCTTTACTTTTAAATGTCAATATTAGAATGGATTGAGAGTTATTTAAGTTGATAAATTAACATTATAAAATATGCAATGTACTGTAAACATATATTGCAGAAATTTAAAAGTCGCTGTATGCCTTAATTCTTGTTTCCAACTCAAAGCACATGAAAAAAAAGCAATTTTTTTTTCATTATTTAAGTACATTGCTGACCATTAAAGGTTCTATATCAGGAAGAAATGGAGAAAACAAAATGATATGTATTGGACAAATATATTGTACTGGAAATGGCATTTACTACTGATATTTAAAAGAAAAATATCACTGGAGTACATTATATATATCGCGATGTATACACAAGATGCATATGTGTTGCTAAAATTTCAATTATATACATATGTATCTTAATTAATATTCAAATAAATTTTATCTCTCAAATTGAGTGTATTAAAAATTATATATACAGGGATATTCATAATTCCCGTCAAGGTCTTGGAGCTCTGAAGTAAAAAAACTCTAAGACGAGAATATAGCCAAACACACACACACACACACATACAAAAGAATACAGAAAAACATTCAAACTTTATTTATATATATTACAGGAGCTCTATTTTGGAAACCAAGGTCACACGGCATATATTGATGCAACACTCCAGTTCCTGGCACTCTGTACTCAATATGGTACTATGGTACTTGACAGCACGTATTATCATTTCTTTGTTATCAATGTTATACGAAAATTTGGTCTTTTGCATAAGATCCAAGTTTCCATTGCCGCTTCGCCGCGTAATGTAGGAAGGAAGACAAGTGCTGTCAAAAACGCTCATGGCACCATGTTGATTAGAGTGAAGCAAGAACTGCACTAACATAATGATATATGTCATGTGACCAAGGGTTCACGTATAGAACAACTGTAAAATATGCTAAATAAAACTTGAATTTTTCGGCTGCATTCGTCTTAGTTTTTTTACTTCAGGTCTCCGAAAACTTGAAGGGAAATATGAATAACCCTTATGTGTATTGACAGTTTTTAGCGCGTTTTTCACGTAGTGTAAAAAAAGCGCTATTAGGACGCAAATTTCGTCCTCGTCTTCGTTCCATATTTTGTTGTACCTTTTTCTCAGCCAATAAGCAACCAATTGACCTTGGGTTTTCGGCATTTGGTCGTATTTGTGCCCTAAATGAGCAGAAGAATATTTAAATTTAATAATCTTTAAATTTTTTTAAAAAATTAAATTTTTTTTTAAAGTATAGTACTATTTTTTGTTAGTAAAAAGTTCATTAGTTGCATTATTGTAAAATACAACATGTGAAAAACACTCTTAAATTACTTGGCCATGCCAATGATTGGTATCTTGATTATAGAAAGTTTTCCTATTGTATATGTACGTTAACAGTAATAAATAAATACAATAACAGAACAACAGAAAAAATATTTTACACTGCCATTTTTAACATATTAAGTTAATGTGTTGAAATAATCTTGAATACATGGGAAACCAAAGAATATTTAAAATAATACATAAACCTTTTCGAATCTAATAAATTTTCAATACTGAGGCTTAAATTTCAATAATTTATTTCATAAACGGATGGTTGAATAGACTGAGGAAATGTTTTCAAAAATTTAAATATTCATAAATATGTCTTATAATTCTTTGTTTTCCCTTCTTAGAATATAATTTTTATATAAATAAAAGAGCAAATATATATTAGCTTGTACAAATATCTATTGCGTCATTGGATCATGATTATATATCATAAGCTGAGTTATTCCTTGAGTTTTATTATTGAGTTATTATTTATGATGAGTTATTGAGTCCGAAATAATCTTCCTTCTTTATTTTTACTTTTCATTAAAATAAATTTTGTTTGGTCTGGTTTAAACATTATTATTTATATCTGAAATATACTGTTATTTGCATTAAATATTGAAAAAAGTGAACGCTAAAAAAAAAGACTTGACAAATAGATTCGTAGAATGGAATTGGTAATATAAGCATTTTAATGCTTTTGTTAAATTATTTACAGTATTTACTTTTATAATTGCTATTTATTCCACCTATAATTCATTAGTTGGTTTTTTATATCGAAAAATAATGCCGTATTATATTCGAATATATTATTTACTCTGAACTGCGTGAGTATTTGTATTTTTCATAAATATAGTTCAAACTATTATAGTGCAATATAATTAAATTATTTAATTTTATAGGAGTTCTGAACCAAGCAAAAAAAAATTTCCAGTAATGAAATTTACATTATTTAAAAGACAAACATAAGCATAAAATTTTTGTAATAACAATGGTATTGAAGCTATTTTCATAAAAAGAGGAAAAAAACCTGAAAAGTAAATTCCCCCTCCACAATATTAATTGCATCAAGAATAAACAAATTTCTTTACATTTCTTTCCATACACCGATTTCAGTTATTTAAGTTAGCTATTTAAGTAATATTTTTGCCAAATTTACTCATTCAAGTTATCTTTTATTTATGAAATAAATTATTAATAATATTTACATTTGAATTCTTTTTGCAAATGGTTTCCAGTTAGAAGTAATGTGAAAACTATGTGGTAATTTGAGTGCCTCTTTAGGAAAATAGATAACTGTGCGAGGAACACTTTCACAGTAAGACATCTAAAATATTTATATAATTGTTAAGTACATTCAAAGAGAATTAATAAAAAAGTAATAAAGATTTTCTTTCAATGTATGTGCCTTAAAGTTATGAGTATGCATATATTTTTTAAGAAAATAGAAATTCCTTTAAATGCCTTATATTATTCTCCACATAAATTTGTAATCAACTCATGCTAACAACTAGTCGTAAGGAAAAGAAACGGAACTTTATATATAATAATATATATATATATATATATAAGAAGAGAGAGATTATGAAGCTATCGTAAATAAAATAACTTTTGCCAAAAAATAGAAAAAAAATACACAATACACAAGCACATGAATGAATAGTCGTATTTATTTTATTCCACAATCCTCATAGGGCCTCGGTAGCCTAGTGGTCAAGGTATCGGCTCGGGGCTGACATGTCATGAGTTAGAGCCCAGTGCCACTAAAGACCCGCCGTATTGGGGAGCGATGCCCTTTAAATCTGTCGAGAGCTCAAACGTCAACCCGTTGGTGTGGTGTGGTAGTTAGGAGAGGGGGGTGCGAGCTCAGGGATCATTCGCGTCACTTACCATAGTTCAAAATGACGAGGTCCGTTGCCAAAATCCTTCGTATTAGCTGAACAGTGCTAATACGAAGTTAATATTCTCTCACTCACTCCACAGTTATCATTTTAATTGAATCGGTACTTAACAGGTAATTTCTGAGACACCTAATGTAAAATAGATTTTTATTTTACTATTCGTGATTAATAGTACGTGTTATTTCTACTATAACTAATATCAATTTAAAGCTTTCTTTTATTATATTTTACATTTATGATTTCATTTTCTGTATGAGTTTTGAAGATGGAAATGTGTTTAACCTACGCTAGAACTACTTTCAGCTCATATATCTGACAATGATTCCTCCACAAATAAATTATTTTCGTTTTGCATGTTTCTATCAAACGCGCGCGTATGTTATAAGATGAATATAATGCGTAAAAAGCAAAGCGTTTCACTGTTCCTGAGGAATAAATTTCTATCGCCTCTCGTCATGTGTGATATACGAATAATTATTTTGAAAAAAAAAAATGTAACTTGGGGGAAAATTACGTTTTTTTTTTAAGTATTGTGTACCTTAAATCTTTCACGATACAGGTCTTGATTGATTGTGGATTAAATTTGCTTTTTTTTAATTACTGGTGATATCTTTCTCAATTTGGAACCTCGGTCAGGTGACAGGGATGACACCTGGAATGACACCTTATTTTCTAAATTTCCACACCATATAATCTGAGAAATTTAACACTTGACAGATTTGACGTGTATCGGCTTCTCTACATGTCAGGTCTTTAATGGTACAAGATACGACTCAACAGAAACAATTCTGGCAATGAGTTCGTGATCATGACAGATTCCAAATTCATAGCCATGCTTGCATGTTGATATCAAACGCACTTCTGTGGTTGAAGGGGAAATTTACACAAAATGCAATGAAATTCTAAATAAATCCTTATATGTGTGTATTATTCAATCATTACAAAGCACATACTATAAAGAAAGTAATGGTTAAAATGTTTGTTGTAATCACGAGAGAGAGAGAGAGAGATACTTGTGAAAATATATACGAGGGATGATCAGAAAAAAAAAAGGTTAGAAGCCTCAGAATTTGAAAACTACATATTGTGAAGCAATTTTGTTTCACAGATTGGAGACAAATAGCGCTTCTTGTCATACAGTTGGTGTACGGGTAGGTAGTGTAAGTTTTCAGATGGTTCAGAAAGTTTGCAACAGCAAGACGCTTAGAAAATTGGCTTCGATTGGAAGTGTGGCCCTTGGTTCGATTTTTCATGGGCAAAGGATGTGTCCACATCTGACATTCACAGTCAAATCGTGGAAATTTATGGGGAAGAAGCAATGAGCAGACAACATGTAGTAAAATAGTATCGTTCTTTTCAATCAGGCAGACAGGACTAATAAATAATGATGCGTGTGTGTGTGGTGTTATAAAATAATAATAATAATTTTCTGGAGTCCTAGAATTTTCTTTTCCTCGGATTTATTGGTAACAATAACTTTAAACAATAAACTGAACAATCTTTAGCAAATTAAATTATTACATTATTAGACTGAAACTAAAGAGAATTCTAATATTCGAGATAAAAATCCTAGTAAACAACGACACCTGGTACGCCGAAGCCAAGAACTGCGAGTAAAAACAACAGCCCAATTCGTTATGCCAAAGCCAAGTTCAAGATTCAATTGAGACAGAATCCGTTACATATGATTTCCATCGAGATAGACCACGTGGGGTCTGAGCGGGGTGTCAACCACGCTCCACCCACTAAGATCACCCGGTCCATAATTCACAACAAGGACTTCGAAAATCACAATATGGCAGGGAATAATGGGCCAAGTTCTTCAACGACAGTAATCAACACAGCACGGATTAAAAAAAAGGATTCAAAATGATCGACAGGTAACTCTTCATGAAATTTTGTAGGGGCTGGACTGAGCTATGGTGCAAATTGTTTCTAATGTTCTGTGATATTCCAAGGTGTGCACCCTCTGGGCTCCAGGTGCGTTATCTGAGGAGCACAAAACCTTACGAATGATGTGCAGTCTCACATTTCTTCAGCTTTACCATTCTGACGGCCAGCATCGATCACAACGTTACAGGGGACGACACTTGGATTCACCACTTCGTCTCCAGAAGCAAAAAAAAGCAACTACGGATTGGAAACACCCTAGATCCTCAACTGCATGGAAATTTAAGAGATTTCACCTTCTGAGAGTAACGTTATGACAACCATATTCTGGGATTCATATGGTGTTATCCTGATCGATTACCTGGAGCTGTGCCACTTTGACAAGGTTGCGCGAAGCTATCCGAAGCAAACGGCCGGGCATGTTTAGTGATAGTGTTATCCTCCTTCATGGCTATGCCAGGCCCAAGCAACACAAGAATTGTTTGATACGGTTCAGGAGGGAAATCTGCAGTCACCCCTACACGGACTAGATTTGGCACCCAGTGACTATTTCCTGTTTCTGAGGTTGAAGGAGCACTTATCCAGTAGATGGTTCTCCTCAGACAGTGCTGTGAAAACATCCGCCGAGAACTGGCTCAATGGGCAGGAACTGATTTTTACCAAGTCGAGTTAAACAAGTTGTTTCTGCGTTCTGTTAAAGGCCTAAGCAGATTTGGTGATTATTTTGAAAAGTGATGGCTCGTATGCCGCTTAGTTACTTTTTGTATTTTCTGCCGATTGTTGATAAATATTACTTTATTCCGCATGTAATCTTTTTTTATCACCCCTCGTACTTGGTGTAACAAAGATGAAGTAGCTTGCAATTTTCAGTTTTTTACGATAAATTTGAAAATTATTTTTCTTTTTCTATATGGAAGCTCATAATCTCTTTATATGTATAAGCATCTCAGACTTTAAAAAAAGCTCTGCCGAGGATTATCTTCCCACAATGGTGGCAATCTCAGGGGAGCAGCTGCTGAATATCCATCTGTTTTTCACGTACGCATTTTAGTGTAATGATGAAACACCTCTTATTCATGTGGAATATTTCTTATGTATTATTAATTACCTTAAGAAATATATGGTAGATTTTTTTCAAATATGAAATTCATAAAATTTAACTTCAATGACATATTTTTTTTGTTTTTTATGATTGTTTATTGTAAACAAAGTTATATTTGAAGCAATTCTTAAGAGCATAGCCTGTTCTTTGTCCATAACCTCCTTCTAATTATTCATTTATATATAAGTAAAACATATCTAAATAATATAAATTTTTCAAAGCACAATTATTGCTAAATATATATGATTTATTTCATGCGTCCTAATAGTTGATAAAATTATTTGTAAATTTTGTGTATGCCAAAAACAACATCATGTATTTATTGTTATTCTGAGTAAGAAGTAATGAACATATCTTTTAATATTTAACTAAAAATTAACAAGAGCATAATTTAATGAGCTATCCGGAATCCAATCCTTAATTTAGATGGGTGTATTTGACCTAAAATAGCAACACATTATAATTGACAATCGTCGAATAATGTAACGCCTTAAACGCGAATATAACCTAATACATTCTCTTAAATATTAAAATCGGATGAAATATAATCCCCTCACGAACTGAGGCTTCTATTAAATATTCTTGTGAGATAAAAATAATAAAAGCATTCATATGTAGAAATTCTGCTGATGTTGGCAATTGAGGAAATGACATAATATAACCTCTAATCTTTATTCCTGGCTATTGTAATGATAAGAACAATGAATTGGCTAGATGAAATTCTTAGATAATTGTACTACAATAAGAATCTGTATTTGTATGATATTTAGTACTATCTCCATCCTTTGTTTGAAGGAAGACAGGTGACTTTTCAGGTAAACTACTTTGATCCTCCGTAAATGAAATGCTAATAACTATTCTTGAAATACCTGGTTGAGAGATAATTAAAGATATCTGTTCTTTAACTAAATGTTAATAATCCTACCTTATTGTCATTTGTAAGTATATTTATTTGAAGGGAAGGTAGTTGATCTTATACCGAGATGTTATTTCTTTAGCTAATAAGAGACGTTTATTATAAAATTTTATTTAAATGATAATCTTAACCTTACAAATTAAACAATTGCATCTCTACTTTACTCTACTCATCTCTACTTTTTCATCAAAAGTTTGAAAAAAATCCTGTAAAACATTTATTCTAACTTCTTCAAAAGTTATGTTATTTATAGTTTATACTCATAGATATAAGTTAGATATGTTATTTACCAATGACACATGATTTAAAAATTATTTCGTTGACTAAAAATAAAAATAATAAAGACTACAAAGTGGTCGTCGTAGTTTTTAAATCTCTGTCAAGTGACGAGTACGACACCTGAGCTGGCAAACAACTCTCCAAACTTTCACGCCATGCTGATAAATGTCAAGACTGAATTATATGAGTAGGAATTATTCACTCTTTTATAATTTTTAACTGAGATAAGCCTTTCATTTATAGCTGAAGGTATTATGAATTATTCTCCATTATTTCTCTTACGAAGGGCCATGACTGGATCCCACGACATGTATGTAGCCAGAACGTAACAGGCTCGGTAATCATTAAAACAAAAAGTTTCGGTAAATCAAACTATTTTTTAATATTTTGAATTAAATATAAAAAAACATTTGTTAACATTGAATTTATCATAATAAACGACTTAACATCCCAGTTACGAGCCAATACTTTCCTCTGAAGATTTCTTCCATAATGACTTCTGATTAGTCTTTGATCTCTAGTTCTTTTCATTAAATCGAGAAAGGTTCCACCGAATCAAACCATATCAACCATGGTCTTTATCGTCTTTTGGCACCGGTCAGTCTAAAAGCAATGCCTTTTTCAATTCCTACTATTAGTTCACTCTCTCACTATATTTATTTATTTATTTGTATATATATCTTGCACAAATTTTCAATCGTTGATGAAATACTTTTTATTCGTCCACTGAAGTTCAAATACATTTTTTTAAACTTGTAGTGTATAACATTTGATGTAAATACTGTTTTTTGAAACATTGATTTATTAATTAAATTTTGTTTTTTTAATTTTAAAACTTGTTCTGCGCTATTTCTGACGAAGTTAGAACTAGCACCAACAGATGGCGCTAGTAAGTTTTTCTAAGTAATTTCTTCTTGGCTTCAAATATATGTTTTAAACTTGAAGTCGGTGACACGATGTTAATACAGTTTTTTTCAAATATTAACCTCGTAACTGCCGAGGAAAACACTTACGAAAATCACTCCCTCTGCCAGTGCCACCGTCTTTCCCATAGGCGCCCGTTGTTTTGCAGTTTATTGGGCGAAAAGAAAAGGCTTGTTTTTCCACCTAAAAATTGGTTACTTTCACTTTAAAAAAGGAAGAAAAGAAAAGGGTAGAAATAATGAAATGAAAATAACTTAATCTCTAGAGTTTAAATACAATAAAAATAAATTATAACTTTTTAAAATCTGTTCTGTGATATTTCCTAAAACATGGTTGAACACATAAATCAATATCACATTCAGTGCATTTGTAAAAAAAAAAAAAAAAAAAAAGCTCCCCTTACACACAACAAGCGATAATGACAGCAAAGGAAGAATAAAAAAAATCGCACTCAAACGGGAAAAAATTGCATAGCTATGAATTTCATCGCTCTTGGAATATACCCTTTCAAATTCCTCTTCCCCAACTCTTCTCCGAAATAAGAAAATTCCTTAAAACCATTGTCAATGCCATGTTATTTTGTTCTGAACAGAGCAGCACAATACGAAAATTCCTCCTTCAGAAGGAGTGTATATGTTACCGGCAAAATATGAAATGCTTTCATTCTATAGAATGCCTAGACATTCTATACAATGCCATTTAATATGAGATTGATTACATACTTTGCCTAGGCATTGTATAGAGTCCAGGCATTCTATAGAACGCCTAAAGCTATTTAGGCAAAGTATGATAAAAGGTCATAATAAGGATATTGTATCAATGACTTACATTCCTAAAAGTACAAATGTTTTTCTGACAAAATAATGAGACTGCCATTAAAAAAAATTATTGTTAAATTGTGATTTCGCATGTACTTGGTATTAAAATTCCTTCAGAAGTTCCAAATTGAGAGAAACCATCCTATTTCTCACTCATTACAAGTACCAATATATTGGAATTCGGGGGAAAAAATCAATATTTGTATTACAATACCTTTTTAAAAAAAATAATTTTCTGTTTTTTCTGGCAAATTTCACGTAGGGGGATGTACAGTTCAATATCATAACGTGTAACATTTTTGTATTTGGTTGAAAGTTCTTTCAGAATTCTATCATATCCCCAGAATCATGAAATTAATTTTGCTCTTGGCAAATTAAATTCATAGAACAAGTTCACATCATCAAACTGGGTGTCAAAATTACCCGCGGCAATTGGTATCGCTTACATGATGCCGCACTAAAAAGGGATACCAGACCCTGGAGAATGTACTAGGTCTGCAGCCCCATTGGGGGGAAAAGAGAATCCGTGACGTAATACTGTATAGCAGTTCTTCCCAACAGTTTTCTCTTCCGACCAGTCAACGTTTGCTCATTTTACGGTAGCTCACTGAGGGTGGGATGTTGATTATTTATATTTTAAATTGTTTTGATTTTATAATTTAATTGTATTTTAACATGCCTTCAGAGTAAAATTCAGTTGCACCAAAAAAAAATTATAAAATGATTTCACATAAAATATAAAGTGATTTCCATGGAAAGTCACATAAACACGGGAAAAGTACACCCCAGTAAATATAATGGAAATAATTTAACCCGCGATCACTCGCGCGGGGTATTCTGTACACTCCAACGACAGGAAAAGTCTCCTAAAATTTCAAAAGAATGCGCAGAACCGCGATTTTTTCAGTAGCTGTTTATTTTAGGTCATTGAACCTTCAGGCATGATGCAATCATTATAGCTTGGACGATTGGAACGTAACGACCTTCAAAAATTTATCTAGGTTACTGAAAACTTTCCACGAGCAATTGAGTTATGTTTATAGTCTGCTCTACATGTTTGGAAAATGATTAAAATATTTGTTTTTTTAATTTCTACTTCCTTAACATTAATTACGAAGTAAGTTTATTACTGGTTTCAACGTTTTTCTCGTGGTTTAAAATTATGTATTTTAAAATTATGTATTTTAAAATGAAAATTTTGCAGGTTTATTTTAAAATAATGTCAGTCCAATTTGTATAAAATAAATGTAATATTTTTATTTGTATCATACAAAAAACATCTTGTATTTTACAAATGTGCATCATTATTGACTTAATTTTTTTTCATATTTAAATAAACGTGTTAAAAGTTTGGGGTGTTCTCTACACCCCGCGAGTTACGACGGTACAAAAACAGGCGCGAGTGACCGCGGGTTAATGCTCCTTGAGTGACCTGATACCCTTTGAACCACGGAACAAGGGTTGGGGACCACTGTTTTATGGTGCTGGCGCTTTCTTTAACAGCTTAAATTAGTTTACTTTTATTTTCCGCAAATATTACATCATTGCTATTCAACAACCAATAGTCTCAGGGCTTCTTCTTAGTAGCCATTTTAGCATTTTTTATATATTAGTTATTCACTTCTAGTAAGTAATTTCAGTTAAGAAAAAACCTTTTTCTTTCGAGCATCAACTCAAATTTTAGGCAACTAACCGTTGAATAGTTGTTTCATGTCTATGGACCATGGGTCATTAACCTTTTAGCTGTTGCGTGTCAAACCAATCTACCAATATGATTCAGCGAACCACACAGTAGAGCATTTTTGAAACAATTCTAAAATTTACAAATTTGTTAAGTAGTGCAAAGTGCCACTGAGAATTGTTCCACGTGCCACATGTGGCTCGTGTGACATAGGTTGCCGACCTCTGCTTTAGACTATGCCTCCTTCTCCAACACTATAGCTTGCTTTTCCATTTTCAGGTAGCACAGGAAAAAAACCATTTTTTTGTAGAATAAGTTTAAGTGAAATTGAGTATTTTGACATTTCCGAACAAACAACAATGTACAACTAGCAGATTCTGAGCCTGAGACACGCGTAAAAAGTTTTATATCTTGACAATTGACAATATTCGAAATGAATCTGAGATGTATTTCATACTTTGCCGGTTTCTCATTAGGCATTCTATAGAATGCCTAGGCAATGTGTGAAGTAAGAATCATTTCGTACATTGCCCGGCTAGATTTAGGCATTCTATAGAATGCCGGATTTCATACTTTGGCGGTAACATATACACGTCCAAAGTATAAGCTCAGTAGGACGTGTATACACACCCGCGGCACTTAAGTGGTTTTAATTCATTAATTAAATTTAATCAACTATAATAAAATGGTACTTACGTAATATCGCAACAATCTCCAACTTTATAATTACTCGCCAGTTGGCCACCGCGATTTCCTATGCATCGTACGCGCTGAATTGGCAACTTCGTTTCATATAATGTCACCAACAGGTTGCGATAGTACGTAAGTACTGATAAAATTTTTCTTTGTTGACCTAAATAGGAATTAAGTTACAAATTTTTATAATACTTGTTTGTTGTGTGGTTTTTAGGCATTTAAGTCATACGGGCCATCCATTTTATACTATTTATCCTAATGAATTTAATAATGTTATTTTAAAATTTAATTTCCTTCTTTATTAATGGTTTTCATTTTACGCCGCAGAATCTTTCTTTCAAAATCTATGATTGTGTTTCCTCAAATTTTGCGATTGTCCAAGCTTCGGATGCATATTTTAAGACAGCGTTTGCAAAGTTAAAAACTGTGTCTTTCTATAACGGAATATCGATTTAAAAAAATCTTCTTAACCCATAGATAGCCTTATTTGCAAGATATAGTCTTTTTTTATTTCAGGAGATATTCTGTTGTTATTATTAATAACTGAACCCAAATAATTAAACTTTTTATACCGTTTCAAATTTATAACAGTTTATTTCAAGGTAACGGTCTGGTGTTCTGTCTCTTGAGAATAACATGTATTTTGCTTTATCTTCATTTATATAACCAAGCTCTTTCTTCTTGCAGCTGCTTCAAGGGCAAGAAATGTCTCATTTAGGGAAGGAAGAGATCGACCAATTACATCAATGTCATAAGCGTCAGCAAGTACTTCTATTGATCTTGAAAGAACATGACCTCTGGTGTTAGTGTTTGAAACTTTGAACATTTCTCTCTAGTGCGACTTTAAAGAGTAAACAGGAGAGAGAATATGCTTGTCGAACACCTTTATATGTGTCAAGATTTTCTGACAAAGAGTTAAATTTGAATAAATAGTTACTAAAATGTTTGCCTTCGAGAAAATAGGATCAAAATCGTACACTTTATTGCCAGTCTTTATTAAAGACTTTTTCATTGTTACTCTACTTTGTTCATTAGAAACTCTTTGCATGGAATATATTAACAATGACAATTAATATAAAAAACAATTTGAAACAAGTAATATAAGTTTCTTAAGAAATCATTTCCTACTTAGGTAAACAAAGAAATTTTTTATTTTAGTCACGTTTTATTAAGTAATTACAATTAGTATATAAATATGTATATACATAGGACAAAATCACAATATTAAGTTTCAAAATAGAAAGAGATTTTTCCATTTTTTTCTGTACATGGTGTTGGACTATATTATTTTGTTGGTTCCTATTTATTCATTCATATCTCACTTTCTCAGAAATTAGGCCATCCCAGATAGGATTCAAACGCACGACCTTTGATTATAATTCCTAAGTGCTATTCGTTGCGCTACAGGGACTGAACGATATATTTGCTTTATATATGGTGTTGGACTATTATTTTTGATTGTTACTATTTATATATATATATATTCATTAATTAAATTGAATTAATGAATTAATATTTGAAATTGAATGGATGAATAAAAAGTATTTTATTAACTGTTGAAGATATATATATATATATATAGGGAGAGTTTAAACTAATAGCAGGAACTGAAAAAGAAAACTTTTAATAAGAAATTAATAAGAAAAGGAACAAAAATACTAAAGAGTAATTATACCAAAATTTTTAAAATGAAAAAGGAGAAAATATGAATACAATCATGGCCAAAATATTATAAAATATTAAAATCTTTTCATTTACCGAAAGTCGTTTCTGAAATCTTTTCTATAGGATTTGACTGTGACAAAAAGGAGTCTTAGAACAAAAATTTAAGGGGGGGGGAATAATGTTCATGCATATTTCTTAGATATGAATATTCCTCTTTCACATACGGTTTCTTATGAAGAAACACCAGCTTCCGCTACTAATGACTCGCCGTGCTCCTCTACAGTCCTACTCCACAGTCGCTACTTCCCTTCCATCTAAACGGCTCAACCTAATTAACATGACATCAAATAAGGCTGATGCCATTCCTGACGAGCTAAAATTCTGTGCTCTGGAAACGATTGAACAAAGCTACCCAGCAAACGAGTGGCTCCATGTCTTCACTTACGGTTCATACTTGCTAGAAACAAATGGAGCCGGCGCGGAATGGTTCCGTCGGCTGTTTGAGGACTCATTACCAGTGGGAAAAAATGCCGTCAACTACAATGACGAGGTCTTGGCTGTATGTGGAGCTGAAATGCAATTAGTAGCTGCTGGCCTAGCTCCTGCAAAAGTTGTCTTCTACATAGACTCCCAAGCTGCAATTTTAGCTTTAAGCAGCAATACACCAACTGACTGCCTTAACACAATTCAGTGTCGAACTAAAATCACGGTATCTCATATAGCTGTACTGTTGTCTTACAGTGGGTCCCAAGTCATGTTGGGATCCCCGGCAATGAGAGGCCGACCCAAAACCCAAGCAGGAAGCCGAGTCGTCTCAACCGAAAGTTCCCTTGACTCTCAGAAGAGCGAGCTGAGGCTGTTGCCCGCTGTCGCTTAACCACCGGTCATGACTTTTTGGGAGCACATCTCCACTGGCGTGGCCTCCCACTCTGCGGCCATGCCAGAATGGATGGTGACCACCTGCTCCAATACGCTAGACTCGATGAATACCCGACTGACGTCAGTGGGTACTGGGAGGCTCGACGTCAAATGGTCAAGAAGCCAAGCACGGGGGTTTGATGAATAAATTAAATTATTTCCATTACCATTTCATTGTTGTGTGTTGTTCTACAGTTTTCTGTTGAAGGAAAGAGCTCATATTGAGCGTAATGGATTTCGTTACTATTTTTTCCATAAATTTACAAAGCGTTTCATATTCTATAAACTAGTTAAAATATAAACATAACATGAAATTTTTCATGTTAATGTGATTCTAAAAGGCACATTTTAAGGCGATATGGTACCCTAAAAATCATTAAAATGTCGAAAAAAATTTTATTGGCTCATTTGATACCTCGAATCTTTATAAATATGCCTGCAAAATTTCAAAGCTTTACCTGCATTTTTCATTAAGTAATGGAGCAATGTTTGATGCTAAACAGCAACTACTACGCCTACATTTCAGATTATCTGCTAAAAAAGAGCCTGATAAAAAATGAATTAATTATTTTTCTAATGCGCATCAATGAGATTGACATTATATATGCAGTAATAAATCATTTTAAGAAAGAATTGTGCAATTCGTGCAAAATTTCTAGTTTGTGAATTATTTAGTGAAGGTGAAATGGATTTGGTCAAGATTTAAAAGTTGTGTATGCTTTTTATGATATTATTATGAGTGAAATTAAAATTTCAAAACGGATTCTCCCAAAGCACAAATACTAAATCTCATTTTGATAACTCAGATAATTAAAAATCTAATTCGCAAGAATAGAAAAACTCTCCCATTTTTATGTATTTGTTTTTGGTGATATATATATATCCCATATGTGCGAGATTCAACACTTTTATTATTAAAATATTTTAAGATATTTATTTAAGCAAATGCACATACACAGATCTTAGATTTTGATGTATTTTACCTATAAATTGTTATTTCATTTTCCTTTTAATCATGTACATTATTTAACATGCGAAGGCTTTTAAAATCATGAAAATAAAAAATAAAGGCGTAAACATCTTGTGTACATGTTGTGCATTAGCTCTGAGCATGGAATTAGCTCTGAAGTGTGTGTATTTATTTTTTTTATAATTATTAAGATAAAGTTTTATGTGTGAAATATTGATCTTTCATTCGTTTTTTTCTACATATTCATTATGGCAGTATACTGTTTAATTGTTCTACATTTGTGCAGTTTTTTATGGTAAGTAGTTTTAAATAAGCTAATTAACATTTCATAAAAGTTTCAGACTATTCGATGAATATTATATCATGCTATTCATGGAATGAAAACTTCAAACTCATATTTCTCCATGTTGAATTTTTGTACTTATACTGTTATTCAAAACCCTAAGGCTTTTTTGATAATTGAAGTATGGATTTGAAATTTTTTATACGTGTTCTGAAATGTATGTTTTGTAAAACTGTGCATGGAATTAGCCCTAACATGTTTAGTACTTTTTCTAAAAAATTTCAAAATCAAAATTAATGTTTTTTTGGGAATTTTTGGAAGTTTAACTATAAAAAAATTAATAAAAAATTAAAGAGCAGCAACAGAAAAAATCCCATGCACAGTTTTATGTAGTGTATTATAAGGTAATTGGAAAAAAATTTTGAAAGAAAAGAGACATATTTAAAAAGGCTTTAAGGATTTAAAAAATGCATAAAAAAGCTAAAAAAATTTAAATTTTACAAACATTTTGCAACAAATTAAAAATTTTTGTATGGAATTATTATTAAATATTAACCTTTATGAAATACAATTAAAAGCAAATATCAAATATTAAAAATAAAAAAAAAATTGTGAAGATGGTACCATATCGCCTTAAGAAGAAATAATTAAAATGGTTGGTTTCTTTATTTTAAACAATTTTATAAAATAAATATTAAAATAAATATATTTATAACAGTGCTTCTAAAACTTTTAATGCTTGCAACCCAATTTTTAATCATAATTTCCTCCCCTCCCCTTATCCGTAGAATAACAATACATATAATGTAATAATAATGTACTATGAAATAATAATTTCATTATAAAACACACAATAGAGATCATATAAAACACATTAACAAGATAGTATCAAATTTTGCATATGACGAGCCCATGGAAGTCACTAGTAAGTTTTAAACCTGTTCTTAACTTAGTACTAATAAATTAATTATCAAATACATTGTACAGCTGATACATTTATAAGTATATTATATCAATATAAATGTATAAATGTGTATTTCGTTTTGCTTTTTTTCAGTAAATTGATAATTTTTTAAAAATAATCTTCTATTTCCGACTTTTTGATATACTCGCGCTCCCACGTAGGGTTGTAGGCCCCCTTGGGGGGCGCACCCCACAGTTTGAGGAACACTGAATTATAAATTAAATATATTTTTGCAACAGAAAGAATAAAAATTTAAATACTTTTAACTTAATTCTAAAAAGTTCTCATTTTTTAAAAAATACTTTTAATGGTAAATTTATATCACAATCTTGTAAGGACTTAAATCAATTTACGGAATCCGAAGCTTAAGATTTTAAGCTCGTAAAAATAAATGTTAACGAAAACGGCACTGTGTTGTCATAGATAAATTTAATAATTTAACGATATATATTTTTATAAATAATGAAATAATGACACCTAAAGATAATCGTTTTTTTAATATTTGATTTTATTGCGCGGCTTGATATTGAAGAGTTTATTTACTAATTTATGGATTAAAAGCTTTTCTTGAGAAAGTTCAATAATTGAGATATTTGTTATTTGAAAAACTATTGTTTTCTTTTGTTTATGAAGCACAAATTGTTTCTATACACACATACACACTGCAATATACTGCAAAGCAAGATATTCAGTTACTCCAGTTCAGCATTCAATTAAAAACAAAAAACATGATGTAATTCAATGTAAGATTTGCTTTGCAATGATTTCGAAGACATATCGTTAGTCATACAAAAATTGGAGAAAATGTTTTAGTTCATTAATTTTCTTTAATATTATTTCTAAATTTATATTAAGTACTGAAGTTACCTTTAACAAGATGCCACAAAAGTATAAACAATATCTAGAATTAACAAAAGAATAATCATTGTTAAAGTTGACGAAATAGTGCTATATATATATATATAATTTTATGATAACAGTTTTTCGTCAATTTCAACACTGCAATGTAATTATTAGCCACATTATAGTCGCCGCTCACTGAGTTATGTAAACTATTTATAATTCACAACAGCTCTGTGCTTAATAAGTATGATGTAAGGGATGAAATTAGCGGATTCACAATAAAATCGCACAACAGATTTGGTGAGAAATCAATAAATAGATTTTTTACTACGTAGAGGAAATCTGTCAGAACAGAAGAGTTTGTTTGTTCTCAAAGAAAGCAGGCGCAACAGACAGACGATTTTATACGAGTAACATGATGGATCTAAGAAGAGCAAGTTGAACTATCTACCGTATTGGAGTAAATAAATGCATCGACTGAAACGAGGATGATTGGAAAAAGAGAATGTGTCATGTTCGATTAATAATAGGACCTCTAGAGAGTCGCCGGCACTTGTGGACTCGCATCTCCGACGACAATGTCTGAAGGTCCAGTAGTTCATTTTCGTCAAGTTGCTGCAGCACGCGCACAAAACACCTAGGTCTCTCCTGACACTTCAAGCATTACAACCATCCACAGATTACCCATCAGCGGCTTGCTCTCCTGACGTCTTTTAAAAAGATTATAATTGATCCAAAAACTTTGATACCTCCGATTGCAAATGATGTTGGGCTAGAACGACATGTATGATGGTAATTACACAACATAATTTTTTTTTGAAGTCTTCTATATCAGAATAGACCGTTTCCAATTTTGAATTTGGGATATATGTAAGAAATCGAATCCGATGACAACCATTAAACTCTACACCTCACAGCAACACAGAATCATGTCCTAGACCTGCAATATTATTGGCCATCATTGGTAGGTATTGGTGACACAACAATGGTGAAACGATATGTAGATGATATGCAACGACCGGTGGCAATGCCCTTTTTCTAGACCAAACTAAGCCTTTTTTCAAACCAAATTTATATATTTGTGCTAAAAGACACCCAACCTCACCCGATATTTATTCGCCAACAAGTCCTGTAGGGTACAAATATGATCCCTGATCACTATTGGTGATAATTTATCGACCTTATCTGGTATGTGAATGATCGAAGAAGTGTGTGGTGGAAGGATTATCATAAATGGTTCTGAGTGAAGAATAATTAATTTCTTAAGCTACAATTAGTAAGTTCATTGACTCTGTAACACTACATAATGCTGATTATATTTTACTGTTTGTAGTGGACTTATAACCTGCTGAAAACATATTATTTTGGCCAACTACTGTCATTAAGAGTATTGCAGTGTAGCCTAGTGCTCATTGTCACGAATTTGTGACCGGCGTTCTCTTGTCAAGGGTTCGAGTTTCTGGTGTCATTGAATATCCAAGAAGTGTTGAGACTGTTTTTAATCTGTTGTGTCTCAAAGTACTCATAATGGCATGGTGAAAAATTAAGAAAATTGGGTGACAGCTCAGGTGTCGACCTTGTCACTAGACCAAGGTTCAAAACAATAACGTCCATCACCAATACTTTTCGTGGGGCTGTAGAGTTTGATATTAATAAACACTCTCTTTCTCACTCATTCTTTATTATTTATTATTTGATGCTGTCGTTTTTTAGCTGCTGCATATCAGGATTTTCTACGCACCCGTTCACAGTGATTGATTTTTAGTCTCAAGCAGTTAATATTATATAATTTTTTTAAAGTCACGCAATACAGAGTTTTTCAAACTGTGAGTTTCCTCCGGTGGATCGTGATAACCCTACGTGGGGAGCAAAAAGTCGAAATTAAAATATTTAAAGCAATTATCACTTTACTGAAAGTTAGCTAAACAAAATAATGTTTGACATAGTAAAAGATTAAATGCACATTCTCACTGATATAATATACTTATAAATGTATCAGTACTATAAAATATATTTGATAATTGATTTATCAATACGAAATGAAAAACAAATTTAGTAATTACTAGTGATTCCCATTGGTTTGTCATTCACAAAATCTAATGTTATCTTGATAACTTTTACGGTTTATAATTGAAGTCGTATTGTAGCTTTAGCGTCTAAGTGCATCATTATTGCATTCAATACATTGTTATTGTGAGAGGGATGTGCGTTAAAATTATGACTGAGAAAATTGGGTTGCATTTATTGAAAGTTTGAAAAGCACTGATGTAAGACAAACAAATAACTTAAACTTTTCCTATTTCGGATATAATAATTATCACAGGTAAATTATCAATAAAAAATTTTAATGTATACAAATATATATATATATGCAGAGGGTAGTCCCAAATTCTTGGTACAAACCTTAAGGGTAGATACAGAACATTGTAACTATCATTTATTGTATAGGAATGTATGAGCGTGTAAGTGTTAACGCACCATTCACATTAGTGCTGACGTCTACGAAGGGAGACTTTACGTATGCTGAAAATGTAGACACATGCATTACATGTACGGCCGTGCAAATGGTAACGACATGAGCGAATGTATCATGCTCAGTTTTTTGATCGACAAATGCCGGATCACAGAATTATTCAGTTGTTACATTGTCAATTTTGTGAAACACATTCGTTTCACGTCACCAAACATGATGGTCTACCTGTACGCAATCCAGGCCTGGAATAAAGCCTCTTAAACGTTGTGGATTATATACCAGAGTCACGTACAAGAGCTGTTACTCATCACTTAAGTGTGAGTCATCAGACCGTTTGTAGAATGTTAAACGAAAATCGCTTATACAACTTCCATTTTCAGCGAGTACAAGCTTTGAATCCGGCATGCTATATTCTCCGACTGCCAGGTGGTGGCACAACAAATTGCACTGCACCTGGACTTCATAGCTCAGGTGCTGAACAGTTATTGAAAACATTACACTTATCAATGGCGCTTTCAATAAACACTTTATCTTTCCTTTCGCCTCTTATTTTTTGTGTTTGTGCCTCACCACGCTGCTATACATTCCTATTCAATAGATGATTTTTAGAATGTCCTGTACCTACCTTTAAAGTTTGTACTATGAATTCGTGACTCCCCCTGCATATTTATAAATTAACAAATTTTATTGACTCAGTATTCTTCTCGAATTGCTTATAGCTGTATCATGATTTCAATTAGTGTTAGTATATTTACACGCTAAAATGTTTTTTATTTATACAAACACCTGGCTGTTAGCTAGATTTAATTCCTTCAATAGCAATGATATAAGTATTAAATCAACATGTTTGCAGTTTTCTTCATGAATAGTTCCGAAAATAAATATTTATTAATAATGTGATTTTTGTCTGTTAGTCTAGAAATAATTGCTCGTGATGCTATTTTGCATTTCTGAAATAATTGACTGCATTGAAATGAAATTGACTAAATCATTTACATATATATATGTATGAGTAATAAATATAAAGTCTGTGTATGATGTATTAACATAATCGAATAAAATGCCACCAAATTCATTTTTGGCAATATTTATTCCTCAATAAATATTTGCATTCATTCTCCCACCCCTAACAATTTTTCTCATTTGTACTCGTGCTTTTCGTTTTCGATAATTGCCTAGAAGCCAACTCAGTAAAACTGTACATAGTAAATAAAGCCTAACTCAATGTTGTATCCAACTGCACTTCTCATTGATTTTAATTTGTGCGAAAAAGTCGACCATTCCGTGTATTTTATAAATATTTTTTATTCTTACTGTGTATCCGTAATTTATTTCGGAAAACAAACAATTTGCAATATTTACATTACATGTTTATTTCCTCATTAAAGTACATATGCTGAATCATTTTTAAACACTTATTGAACTCGTAAGTTCTCTTAACAAACAAAGTAAATGTTTTCCGTTCCGTAGAAGCAACTTCTACCAAACACATTTGATCGATTCTCGATTAAATATTAAATTTTTTGGTTAGGAAACACGCATATTAAAATGATAAATATTCTTTG
>BMAO01007758.1:0-26893 GCA_019973975.1 Trichonephila clavata
CCCTTAAATGAATTATTAGCACTTGATACACTTTGTTTTCCTACTTCATTAAGAACATACAAAATATTTAAGTTTTAAATATTTCCTGGTAATAAAGCAATTTTCATACTTAAAAGGTCTTGAATTAATGGTCCGCATAACTTAATGGCATATTTTACACAAAATTGATATGAAAGATTTTAATTAGAGGATTCCAAATCGTTTAAACTGATGCTCAATGTACAATAACATTTTCAAAAACATCACCGTAAAAAAAACTACTGAATGTCAAGAAAGCAACATGTGAAACAACCCTGCCATCACATGTTAAGGAAACTGTACAAATTTAAAAAAAAACTTGATAGTGTTATTTTAAAAATTTAATCAAGGTGACAATTATAAATAACACGATTTGAAAAACAAATATGAATTTCTTATTTTCTTGCTAAGTTTTATACTTCTTACGCAATAGTATATGAAATTAACTTTAAATATACAGAACTGATGAATATTTATTAGCAGTTTATTTAATTCAAAAATTGTCTTGGTTTTTTTTATCCCATATATAAAAAAAAATTAAATAAATCGTTCAAAATGCTTGTTTTATAAAAAGGCAAAATAAAATAACACAGCTCTTACAATTCAATAAGATTTCTTTCATAAAGTATAGATAAAATAACAAATTGACCATTCGCTATTAATTTCACCCAAGAACCACGTTTTCATTGTTATTCTGGCTAAATAAGTGTGTGCAAAAGTATTTTAAAATTCCTAAAAATACATAAATATATATAAAAAAACAGCCTTCAAACATTAGTTGGAAACAATTAGGTGTATGGTACTAAAAACCTACATCAAATTGAATATCAACACATACTTTTAAGCAAAATATAGTCTATTGTACAAAAGGATAATTAATTACTTATAAACAAATATTAGCATGTACCATGTATACAAATCTTTAGTCAGCTCAATGTACCAACAAACAAAATATTTGAAAAAATAGTTTCAGATTTATTTTTAGGCTTTGCAAAATGCAATTATTATTCACATCCACATGGATGCTTTTTCTTACTTAGATTAGTGATTCATTTCTTTCAACAAATCCAGTACTTGAAATTAGTTTGCCTAGAAGACAAAAATTAATGAACTAATTTAAGAACATGCTGCCTGTGCCTTAATTATTTAGAGTAGAAAGTCAAAATACGGTCAATTATTTTCCAAGGAAAAACTCGGTACTTATTCTTCGATAATCCAATTCTTGATAACCCAGTATTTTTGCAAACTTAACCACACTTCGGTCCACATTAATTGGACTTGTCGGGACTCCACTGTATTAAAAGCTGTGCCTAACTTGCATCCTTTACTTAAGGCTGAATATATCCCAAATTTAAGAACTGCAAATACTGGAAACTGTGTTAAATGCCGAATTTAATATTGAACTCACTACCCGTTAAATGTATCTAAAAAAAGAAAAGAAAATTAAATAAAACCTTTTTAATATAACAGTTCTTGCTGCAAACATTTCATAAAAATATTTACGTTTAACAAGCTCCTTTGAATTTTTACTTTAAAGAGAATCCCCCCCCCCTTCCAACACCATTAAGAACTTGAAGATTAATACAGAACTCAGAAGAACCTTGAAACTGACCAAGAATTTTAAATCCATATGAAGTATCAAGGATATAAACGGATTTTGCTCTCTATTTCCTAAAGAAACACAATTATATATATATATATATATACTAAAATAATTTTTCCAACTTTAATTGTTATCTGAATACCATTTATTCTTTAACAAAAAAGGTCATTATAATAGGATGAAATAATGATTAATTAGATTGCTTAATTTTAAAAAGTCCTTTCTCCCATATTTTTATATCTCAATGAATTATAATTGATTCTTATATCCCCATTCAAAACATAATTCTTATCCTCTAGCACAAGCAAATTCATTTCCATTTATCAGATTAAAATAATTTCTTATTTTTCCTTGAATATATACATAAAAATATCAAGTGTTTTTTTTTTAATTATGCTACAAAAAAAATTTCATTAATATCTCAAAGATTGATTCCATTTCCACATCACCAAGAGGTAGGAATCTCGATGCGCTTTTTTATAGAGGTATCGCCAGGAGCCCTAATCCTCTCAGAAAATCTTTTACTTTATTAAGTTCTACTTTGGGCCACCTTTTTAAAATTACTCACATCTCCTGCAGCACTTATAATAGGAAGCAATAACTTTATCATACTATTCAAAGAGGAAGCTCTCCTGCAAGGATTTTTATTTGCGATTCCTTTATTTCTCGAAACCTTATACTGTAACAAAATGCTTTACAAATGTCAAATCTTGATCTATTCCAGAATTCATTACTAGAGTTAATACTCAATCAAAACCATCATAAATGGCTAACTATCACACGCTAGGAACCAGTACTTTTGAATATTTCTCCATAATTTCTGATTGATCTTTGATTTTCAGTACTTTTCATTTATTGCTAGACTATCAGATTCCTCCAAATAAGCCCATCTCACTCATTTCGGTGAAAATTATCTTGAAGATGATTGGTTTGAGTGCGATATGTCCATTTCCTCGTACATGTCATCATGCAGGTGATTGGGAAAAGTTCTGTCGCAAATGATTTTAAATTTGGGCAGCATCTCCAAGGACATGGTAAACAGTCCCAATCTTGAAATATTTTTCCTGCTCCGGTCCTTTGACCACCATGAGACCTCTGTTTCCTTGGGACAGCTGACTAAACTTGCCCCTCACGCAAAATGGTAGGTATTCCACGGGCACACTCTTGGTAACGGGTGTACCAGATCGAGAAGGGCATTTTCATAGTTGTTGGAACATATGTCTTTGGGCGTGGAAATTAGCCCAGCATGATTCACCGTAATGCAGATGACTTCGGGATCACTACCGTCTCTGGGAACTAACAGCATATCTGTTTTCTCCTCTACCTCAACATTGAACATGCCTTGAATTGAATGCTACAATTTTTATATTATTTATGACAAACTTCACTAATGTACCGAATTCTTAGAAAATATTGTTTAATCTTTTGTATCTATCATCATTTACATAATTCCCTGTGTGTCGATGATTGATGAGGCTATTAGAGAGGTGGCGACTTGTTCGCAAATGGTAGTGGCTAACTTTTTTATTCTTGAGTTGATGGCTAGGATTTTAAGGACTATGTAGATGGATCCGCTTCGTACATTAGAACTGACAGCAAATCTATTCTCTCTTCTATCTCACCATTGAACATGCCTTGAATTGAATGCAGAGCAATTGTTCGATTATTTATAACAAACTTCACTACTGTACCAAATTCTTTGAAAATATTGTTTATTCTTTTGTATCTACATAATTCAGTGGGCGTCAATGATTGATTAGGCTATTAGAGTGGGTGGAGAATTGCTCATGAAAGGTAGTGGCTAATTTTTGGATTCTTGAATTGATGACTGGGATTTTGAGGTCTATGTATTTGAATCCACTTCACACATTAGAACTGTTAGCGAATCTATTCTCTCACCATTGAACCTGCCTTGAATAGAATGCAGAGCAATTGTTTGATTATTTATAACAAATTTCACTCTTGGGTAAAAATTTACTGTACAGTCACCCTTGGCGACTTTTTTAAAATCTCGCCAAAATGACGTACAAACGAGATTTAAAGAAAACAGCGTATTGAAAATCTTGTACCTGCCTTGAATAAAATGCAGAGCAATTGTTCGATTATTTATAACAAACTTCACTACTGTACCAAATTCTTTTAAATCTGTCATCATCGTGTGTCACTTTTGGCGACTTTTTCAAGATTTCGCCAAAAGTCGCACGAACGAGATTTAAAGAAAACAGCGTATTGAAAATGTTGAACCTGCCTTGAATAGAATGCAGAGCAATTGTTTGATTATTTATAACAAACTTCCCTATTGTACAGAATTCTTTGAAAATATTGTTTATTCTTTTGTATCTATCATCTACATTTAACCCTAGTGGCAGGCTGTGTACACTAACCAAGTTCTTTTGGACAACTCTGAAAGAAAAAAGAATAATTCTGTAACAAAAGCTATTGAATTTATTAATGCATGAATCAAATTATTACATTCAGAAAATCTTAAATATATATTCATTAAAATGCACAGGGGAAAAAAAGAACAAATTTGAACAGATATATCCAAGCTCAACAGAATAATTAAAAGGAATCTGTTTCTTTGTTTCACTTAGTGTAAGATATTTTGATTCGCACTTTTGTGTAATTAAACTATTGCATAAGTTTGATATAAAGATTTTTTGGCACCTTTTACACCAGATTCTGTCTACCCTGTTTTATGTTTGGGTTCCATGGGCTTTGCAAATTATGGTGCATTTTTCAATCAGAGTACTCATTTCAAAAGTGAGCTGATTGATTTCCCCCCCTACAGGATTTTTGGCAGTTCAGATACTATTACTGGACGATCTCTGATGTTTCGAGACAAGAACCCAGAATTTTATTTATACTTCATGTTATTTATTAATTGGTATTTAATTATTGATATTGATTTTCAATAAGAATCGACTTATTGAAATTAACTTTCACTTGGTATTGAATAAGATCATTATTAATTTTTTCATAAAACTACTGATTTAAGTTTTAAATATTTCACAATAATTTCAAATAATTCATGTTGTTACACATACTAATATGTTAAATTAGTATGAATCTTAATTTGTATAGTCTCCATACCTGTGACCACACAATCTGATGTGAAAAAAATATAATTTCTATAGATTTCTTATCTGTCATGCCTAGTAAAATATTTGAAAAGTTGAAATATTCATAAAAAGTTTTTAAAGAATTTACCGATTCAAATTTTTCCATTCATGCTTATATGGGAAAAAAACTAGCTTATATTTATCTAAAATTTATATGTCTATAGTTGTACATAATTATATTACCTTAAATTGCCTATTTTTTTTTTGTTCAAGAATAATTACAAACATTAAAACCAATAATCTGTGAATGTAATAATCTGACTTTTTAAATGTAAATTATCTTCGCTCATTGAAATTTAATTCTATCCATGAATTAATTTAAGGAAAGTGATAATAAGACTAGTAGTTGATTGGGCTAGAGAGGAATTTAGATTAAAAACCTTAAAAAGGGAATTATTCAGAAGATTTTTTTATCACTAAATTTTCAGCTTTTCCTTACTTTTGTCATTGTATGGCAGTTTTGAACAGTATAAACAGTGCTGCTGCACTTTAAGTTTTATTTTTTTAAATTTTCTTTTTAAGACTCCATGTGTGTTTAAGTAATTTAATAGAGCTATTTATTCAAAGCTAATCTAAAAAGCACGCAAAAAAATAATTTTTATTAATAAATTCAATGCAGTATTGCTAATAATAATTATGCTTACTTTAGTTCTATAAAAATTTTGTCCTTTCATTACTTTTTAAGTTTAATATTTATTTAAGACCTCCTCTCTCTCTAAGCCTATTTTTTTTTAAAATTATTCCATTTTCAATTCTATGCTTCTAATAGGATTAGAAAGAATCCTGCTGTTCATTTTTCTAGGAAGAGGTGGTGGTAGATGGGGAAGAAATACAGTGTCTCATAACATTTCACAATGGTAACATTTTTCAACCCTGTGCTTTCCTTGGCAACTTAAATTGTCAATAAAAAAAAATTGGCAATTTTTTTTAGAAAAGTTCTTATATCAAACTTTTTTTCAAAGAAACAAACATGGATAATATAAAGAAAATGTGTCTTTCTAAAATAATTTCAAAACCCCTGAGCAACACATGCCATTGTTTGAATCATAGCACGACCCACTTATGTTGACAATTTTTTGGTGCCAAATTTTTGGCAATAAAGTCTACAATGTGGCAACCCTGCAAAATTTAGGGAAATAGTAACCCTATTTATTCAGAACAGATGTTTTTTAGTTTTTCAAGATTTTGGACATTTATTTTAATTCCAACAGTCATCTTGGAAGGATGTGTAAGATTATTCTAGAAATCTGAAAGTGAAGGAAAAAGTGGACAACTGGTGAAAGAATGTTTGTTTATGAGAAAGGGAGATGCGTTAATAAATTCTATTTGAATGATGTTATTTCTCACTATTGCATGTTAGAAGCAACGGCTTTTCTGTTTTGTTCTTGAAGCCATTTAAGAAACCACGCTTTCTTTTTTAAAGCTCGATGGATGGCTATTTTTTTTTTAATGAAAGAGGCAAGATGGAATTTGTGAATGAGTGAAAATATTTCAGTATGTATGTCCGAAATATGAAAATAATTTGAGTTTGACAGAAATGAAGATAGTTAGTTCACCAGCCTAATACATTCATATTGGATCCCCCATCCCTCTGTTTTGTTTTAAAAGCGACGATTTTCCATTTTTTCTTATATTAGTTGTTTTAGGAAACATGTTTTCTTCTTAAAAACACGACAAATAGGTTTTTTTTCTAAATAAAAGGTAAGAAAGTAATGATTGTTTCTTATATGAATGAAGGATTGATAAAATCGTCTATTGAAGCCACTTTGAAAACACCAGTCTTTTCCTCTTGGTTTCTACTTTGACATTATTTTGAAAAGAAAAAAAAATGCAGTTTTTTTTATCGGCGCCATTTGGCAAGAATTTTACTCATGTCATCACATATATCCAACAAAAGTAGTAATGTAATCAGAATCTAATGGTGAACGAGTGTTTCAAATTAAAATTTTAAAATAAATATAATTCACTAATTTTTTTATAAAAAAATATATGAACACATACAGCACTGACAAGTTATTTTGATAATTTTTAAAGTTAAAATTCTACACATTGCATAAATTAATATAAAAGATATAATGGTAATAAAGAATATTATATTACCTAATATTAGCAAGCTGCTTTCTACTTTCAAGTACCTCCTTTTGAAGGAGGTGGTAGTTCTGCCATATTGTAAACTTTATCGCCAAGAAGTGTGCCCTGGTAGGATCCACGCGAAAAAATATCCATTTGTCAAGCTTCAAAAAGGAAAACGTGGTTTCCATAATGGTTTCTAGAAGAAAACAGAAAAACATTTGCTTGTAAAATGCAATAGTAAGAAAAAACATTGTCCAAATTGAATTTATCAAAGCATCTTCCTTTCTCTTTAACAAATATTCTTTCAGCAGTTGTTTCCATTAAAAAAAAGGGGGGGAAATTCCACTCATTCCTTCAATTTCAGCGTTCTGGAAAAATCTTACATGTCTTCAAGTTGACCAACAGAAAAAAAATGCCCGCTGTTCAAAAAAATCCGGTCCAAATAGGGTTACTATTCTCTAAATTTTGCAGGTATTAAAATATTGTAAGCTTTATCGCCAAAGTTTGGTGCCAAACATTTTGTCACCAAGAAGTGTGCCCTGGTAGGATCCACCCAAGGTGGGTCTAGACAAAGCAAAGCATAAAAGAGGTTCAATATCTTTGAAAAAAAATATTTGAAAACAATAGGATACCACCACAAAAATAAACAAAAAAATAATTTTAATATAGAAAAAAAATAAGGTAATTATATAGTAATAATACCGTTCAATGTTGAGAATATCAACAATTTGGCACATAGCATACTGATATCAAATTAATGTAATTTTTTAAAAATATATGAACTGCAACTACAAACTACGTTTAAAATTTTAAATATTGAAATGCTACAATATTAAAAACTCACAAAAGAGATTAAATAAAGAAGATAAGCAAATTATTCTTAGCAATGATATATTCTTAGAACTTTAATCAAGAATTCATGTTGGAATGCTATTAAAAGTTTCTACAGAAACACCTCGCTTTCCCATGAAAGTGTTTTAAGATAACTCAGGTCAGCCAAATTACATAGGCATTGTTCTCAAAACAAATATTAATAGAAATTAATGATAAAGAAAAACAGTAAGCTTCCACTTTCCTTCTTTAACGATAATCAAGTCAAACTTTTCAGAATGTCTTATTTGGAACGGAGAGCAAACAATAGCCCAAAAAAGAAAATACGAGATACTTACACCTAACAATTTAGTTGGAACAGTAACACATGGAGGTAGAAATGTTTATGTGTGAGGGTGTAGATTAGCTTCAGGATTTAGTAATTTGGTTACTGATAAAATTGTAAATTGGGATTTAAAAAAATAATTCATGCAAAATCTGGATATTACAGAAAACTCTTTTTAAACGAAGATAATGATCCCAAGCTTACTGATATGCAGAAGTTACAAAAAAAAGTTTTTACTTTGAGAACCACTGTATAAATTAAAGTTAGCATTTTAAGCAATTACTTCTGATAAGTTGCTTATTGTGTCCATTGCCATGTTTTTAGGTTTCGGGTAGACACCCTGGTTATCTCTAATATTATATTTTTTCAAATTTATCAACTTAAATGTGTTTTTGACATATGGTGCTACTACTAACTTTAAAAGAATTAAATTTCTGACTGCAGCGAAGTATAGCCTTTAACCCCCCCCCCCCTTAAGAAGCACATTTTAATTAAAATCAAATTAATACACAAAATTACTTACATAAAATAAGTGAACAACAAACAAAGGCTTTTTATGAAAGGGATGAATTTGGTGCTTCAGTATTAAATTTTCATCATTTGTCATGAATCAGGTTAAACCCTAAATCTCCTTTATTAATAAGTGTTCAGTCCCACCCACCTTCTGTATCTGTTTTTGAGATCAGCAAACTCAAACTCCCTCTCACTAGGAAAAGTATTAAAAACTTTCTCCCGCTATTCCATATTTTCCGACAAATATCAGGTATGTCTTTTTAAAGCCAAAATTGCTGACATACGTTTCTAAATTTAAATATTTTCCTTAACAATTCTTCTGCTTAACTCCTTTTGTAATATGACATTTTTTTAAAGAAGTGACTATATGAAATCATTATCTACTGTTGTATTACTGTAAAAAAAAAGTAATCTAAAACGTAGTTTAGAAATCTGAGTAAAAGGCATTTACATGTTGAACGCAGGTTAAAATGTTCTGTCTGTGACAAATTGAGAAAATTCGCAATGTCTGATATAATACTTCTTTAGCTAAAATTTAAAAAGAAAAGCTGAAATGGCCCTGGTTTCCCCTAGCTCAATTTTTTCCCCATGATCTGGTTTAATGAGAGCCAGCATCATAAACACCTATTTACACCTTGTGGACCCCCAAGTTATTTCTTTGCTGGTGTAGACCACTTTGGAAATCACTGATTTAGAATTTGTTTCAATAAATTTAATGCGAATCTTAGAACACAAAAATCCATAGAAATGATAAATCAAACTATTCTGTTTAGAATATTGTTGTACAATTTATATATAATAAACATGATAGAAAAAGAACCCATTTTTGACAAAGGTTAGTTAAAATAAAAAAATCATGCATTTCTAAAAATAAACTTATTCTATTTTTGAAGTGAAAACTTGTTTAGCGGCATTGGGTACTTTATGGTAGGGGAAAATCTTATGGGTTTGCGTCCCCAACATGCTCTGACTGGCGCATGTGTAGTGTGCTGTTCGCTTTAGACACTTTTTAGATGGATGAAATCGGGTGCGTTCGCGTCACCGACATGCTTATAGCAATATATCTGTAGCTATACAGCTGACTTAATAGTGCTGTGTATATTCTATAAGTGAAATTGAATGGATTTAGTGAAATCTTTAATGCGTATATACTGTGCATTGTTATAATAGTGTTTTTGTTTGATTATTATTTGAATCATTTGATTGAAGAATCATTGTGCAGTACAATAACGAGTACTAAATAAATATACTAATATTTTTAAGATAAAAAATAAATAACAGAAAATTATTTTAAATACTTGTATTTACTTTGGCATTTGAAAATTAATATGTTTTTTAAAATTATTTTAAATCTTATTTATTCTGGCATTTGAAAATTTTGTAATATTTATTTTCTAATATTTAACTTCTGCAGTGCATCACACAATCTGGATTAGTATTTCACAGTCGCAAAGACGTTTTCTTACTACTATGGTAAAATAGACTTCTAGTTGTTCAATCATATTTTTATCGTAGATTTTGAGAGTAAAAATTTTATAAAACAACACATATTAATGGTTGCCGTTTATATTTCGCCTGGAGAATCTATGAGACAGATACAACAATTTTTATTCGAAAATTTGATGATTTATACAAAAGAAGGTCTGAAATACTCGATAAAAGATTTGGCAAAAAATATGATAATGTATCGATGATTTTAAGTGGAGACTTCACTATTAACTTTGCAGATAAAAATCTACCACTAATTGAATTTCTAAATGAAACACTTAATTAAAATATGTCCAGTGATCGAAAACTTAGTACTACAACACATAAAACGACGATCAATGCGGTTTTTACACACGCGATACTTAGATAAATCAAACATTTTCCTTTCTTACTTTAGTTACCATAAGCCTTTTGTATCTTTTTTAGGACAGAATAAAATAATTGAAAGTACAAAAAGTCTAAGTATTGTTCAAATTAATGATGACAATGATGCAAACAATTAAAATAACGTTACAAATCGAGTACATTAAAATTTAAGTAAATACAAATACTATCCATAAATAATATGATTGTATATTAATTGTTATTTCAATTGAATTGTATTTATATTTTGTCATGATCTTTTGAACAGCCTGTCATATATTTGAATATTAAAAAGCCATATAAACATGCATATAATTGTTGCTCGGAGTGTCAATAGATGTGAAAACAAGATTGATGTTGATAATTTTAGTTCAAACATTATGAAATTCCAAATTTTTATACTAAAACTTCTAAGTTTTCACTTCTATTGGCAGTCTCTATAACTGTCAATTTTTATTTTTTTTTCCCTTTATGAATGCTCAGTTTTTATTCTAAGAAAATAAATTTTTTGTTATTTATTTTTATCAATTTTTAAGCAATAATTTGTGGAATCTAAAAATCAAAGCAATAATTTTTAAAATCTGTGGTTTTAATCTTGTAAGCCTTTTATTTCAAATATCATTAATAGATTAGTAAAAACTTAATAATAACTGAGCTATATGTAAATATTCTAAAAATATTAAGAATAACTACTTTAAGAAGCTTAACATTTTAACGAAAATCAATTCGAATGTAGAAAATTAATGAGGAGGAAAAAAATAAATTCGATAGCTGTGCATTATGCGCCCGGTCGCCAACCATGTTTTTCCTGCGCCATCTTGTAAAGAAACTTGCCTGTTGCAAATACTGTCAAAATGAAATGCACTGAGCAAAGGGCAATTACTAATTAATTAGGAAACAACTGAGCGAAACGTAAATATTCTAAAAACACTATGAGTAACTACTGGTATGAGGCTTAGTATATTATCGAAAATCAATTAGAAAAAAAAAAGTTAATAAAAAACTGTGTTAATATTATTTCTTACTTCGACATATCGCGAACATATCCTCAGATAGCCCTGAAAAGGGCTGTTGTTTCAAGAAATATCCATACAGCATTTTCCAAAACAAAATAAAAGTTTAAATAAACCGCTGACAGACAAATGGGACACTAGATTATCAGGAATCCTTCACTTTTCCCTGTAGTCCCGAATCACTTCACTTTACTTCACTCAAAGAAAGGAGCTTGTTTCTGATTGGTGAATATGAAACTTACCATTATTTAGGGGATAGGGACAGATAAAAGGAACAAACAAGACCGGACTAGTAATGCGCAATTTCGTTGGCAGCACCTATTCCTATAATCTACAAACAAGGATGGGTTACTTTGATATTTTTGGCCTCTTTTTGAAAATCGCCAAGTTCATCTTTGGCTTAATGGGGTCGATTCATCACTAAAGGGCGCTGCGATCATGGCCATCATCACATGATTAACAACGTGCGATCATGTAAACAAATAACAGTTGACCGTATGACACTTGTGGTTGCGCGCTAACTTTCGGATTTTCAAACATTATTATTTTATGGACAAGTTCTACCGTAAAGCTTACTATGGGGGCGCTGCGGTCATTAAATACCCTCAACTTCTTCCGGTTTCATCAAAATAACATTGTTTTGTATACAAACTTAAGCAGAAGTTATTTTAATTTTCCTTGCATTTCTTAAGCAGAATTTTTAGCCTTTTAAAATTACCGACATGAAAGAGAGTAAACTATGCACTCTTTGTTCCACATGTGGATCTTTTTCTGAGAACCTCTACGAATTTTTAAATCACCGTTTAATTTACCGCTGTCCTACGAGTCTATCCACATGGCTATAATAGGAGACTACTTTGCAACCGAAAAATTGGTAAGCGAGAGTTAAATCTGTGTTATTTAATAAGCATTTCATTACAAGTTTGTGTTTAAATGATATTATTCAAATTTTGTTGTGCTTTTTCGAAATAATCCCGTGTATTTGTTATAAACATTGCCCGATTCTTATTTATGGTAACCTTGGCAGCAATTTTGGCGACAGTTTTCACAACACACAATCAGAAATAATTTTCGACTGCTTTTATTTATATTAATTACACAATCACTTATATTTGTATTTCTTGAAAAAATATTAATTAAAAAAAATAGCTTGTTTCTGTTACAGGAATATTTGTTGTATGAATTCAATTGTTTTTTGCGTTGCATAGTGGGTGTAATTACGTAACATAAAAATAAAAGTTAACTAGATACACTAGTTTTGTTAGACTAATTTTAAAATTTCTAGGTTACATTGAATCAGTTGTGATAAAAAATAAGTGTAATATTTTGTTTTATGATTTATAATGTATCGTTTTATGATTGGAGATGATTTTTTTAATTGAAATGAAAATTTTAACTAAGCCTTTGTGTGAGCTATTTATTTTGCTCTTGTACATAGTCAACTATTATTAATATAGATCTCATGAATTAAGCATTGGCAATTATTATAGGAATTAAACTGCTTTGTAGAGAGCTCGGAGCCTCCTGATTATGTCTCGTGAATATTCGCCTGCATGGAGGATTAATAACTAAAGTAATCCAAGTAATTGTGCTAATTTACATATTTATTTAATTCATGCATATTTGTTAAACTGAAGATTAGCAATTGATTTCTTTTCAATTTATTCTAAATTTAAATTGCATTATGAATTTTTTGTCTGATAAATATTTATTTATGAAAATTTTACTTTTAAATCATTTTTCTTGCAGAAATTTTTTCCATAAATTGAAGGAATTAGGACAATCCAATGGAGTTTGAAGCTGGATACCAAAGTTGTTTTGGAAAAAAAAAATTACAATCGGGTTCTATTTGTTATTTGTAAATGTGTGTGTGTATTTTTTATGCCAATCATCCAATTTATTTCTGTGTAGTGTTTTTTTTACTTGTGTTAAAGACTTTTCACACAAATTAAAGACTTCACATAAATATGTTGTATTAAAGTCCTTTTACAGCTTTTGCTGAAATGTGAAGATATTCTGTGTAGATTTTGAACCAAAATTCAAGATCATCTAATTCATATCTTCATTTTAACTCAGAATCTGTTAATAGTTCAATCAGTTCTTTTATTAGTTATGTATCCTGATTTTTATTAAAGGTGAATTTTAACAGGATATCTCCTTTAATACTATGAAAAATTTATATCCTTTATTTTAAATTCTGAAAATATAAAAAAAATGTTCTAAACATGAATTTTACTTAGTATTATATTAAATATAAGATAATATGCAAGAGATTTTGCTTCTTTGATTGTTACAATTATTTTGATCTCAGTTAACTCAAAGAATGGAATATTTAACAATTTGGATTAATATGAATGTATATATTTGAATTTTGTGTATGTCATTAGTTAATTAATTTTATAATTGCCTCTATTTGATTTAAAAATTCTTCAAATAATTCTTTAGGTATATGAAAATAAGCACTGTGTAATTCAAATAATTACAAATGAACAATATGTAAATAGAAAAATATGTAGCTTAAATTGCAAATAAACACTGTGTAGTTCAAAATAATGGCAAATAAGCAATTTTTTAAAATTTCCAATGACCAAGGTTACAGAAGGCTACTCACTACAAAAAGGGAAGGTCTGCGGTGTTAAGTGGATATTCAAACTCAGCAAATAAACAGTTTGTATTTCAAATACTTACAAATAAAAAAAATATACTATTCCAATACATGCAATTAATATCATTGTACTGTTCAAAATGGTTGCACAAATAAAAAAAATATACTATTCCAATACATGCAATTAATATCATTGTACTGTTCAAAATGGTTGCAAGTTAACAGTAGATAATCTCAATTTATTGTAATTAACAGTGTATTTTTCTTTGTATTATTTTTTTTTATGAAGATGACCAAATAAATTTTTTAAAAATGTTTTGAAATTTTATTTTATATCTAGAAATCTATATATCTGTTTTACATATAAACTTTCATTAACCAGTTTGTAAAATTCACACATTCTCAATCTTTTTGAAAGAATCCGTCATTGACAGAATTCAAAGGACTAAGGCAAGCATTACAAAACTAATGAATTTAATTACATGCATACTAGTGATACTCTTTAACAGCACCAGAGAGCTGGTTTATTGACACTATCTAGTATGTGCTTCTCGTAATAACCACCCAAACTTGCTACTTTCCAGGGATTTCTACTTTTAACAGCCCCTTGTAGGGGAATTTTGTCTGTACAAAATTATATACATATTGGGATTACAATATACTTGTGTGTGTGAATGAGTTTTTTAAAGCATAAGTTAAAAATAATTTTTTTTAATTTATGGCAAAACATATTTATTGAAAAATTAAGAATTGGTGTTTAGAAATTCCAATAATTTTCATCATATTCTATTACTTACCAATGAAAAATCTGTCAGTAAATGTCACAAATGCTGCAACATGAGAACAAACTTCTCATAATCTGAAAGAATGCTAATTTTAAATATAACAGATGAATGCAAACAAGTAGAATTGGACAGTTTCAAAGAACACAAAAGTTTAAATGCCCTTTATAAGAATGGTATGGAACATATTGGAGAATTATTTTTAAAATATACAGTTACCCTCAAAATAATTAAAAACAATGAATCTCATAAAATATTGAAATTTGTATGTAAATTGAGGAATAAAGATAAGTTATCCTTTTTATTAATTTGAAAAAACAATATACACCTAGCCATGCATGTACAATGATCAGTGCTGGAAGCTGAAATCCAGCATTAAAGGTGTTTATATTCAAAGGTTGACTGACCTGTACTTCACTAATTAAAATAAAAACGATTAAAACATTATTTCTATTTACTGAAAGAGGGTTTACTTTAATTTAGATTTTAATATAAAATCTTTTAACGAGTCAATAAGTTGTTTTTTCTCCTCAATTGTCATTCTCAGATGGCCAATAACTTAGAAAGTTGTGAAAACTGGAAAAAATTCTTGAATTATTTCCCAGTAAACATGGCTTGCAAAATCAAGACATATTCGTCAATAATTGAAACGTCCTGTATAATGTAGAAATTCAGGGCTGAAAGTTAAAATTTGCTGTTGTTGTAAATATCAAATTTCTCATATTTTTGAATACTGATTAATGTAAATAATTTTATTTGAAAATGTCTATAACATACATTTGCTTAGATTTCCAAATGTTGCTGTAGCTAGAATTCTTGAAAATTGGGTATTGAACTTATTAAAAGTTTCTCAATGCGTGTATTGTTATAGGAGCTAAATTCATTATTTGTCATGTGTTTTCAGTTAATTCTTGCTTACTGCAAGTTACTTATTGATAATGTACTATTTTCTCTACTGATGTTTAAATTTTATAAAAGAAACCTTTTTTTAAAAAAGACTTCATGTTATTTTCTTTTTTAAATGCATCTCTTAAGTGCATTGGAATTTGTTAGCAGCAATTTTAAAAATGGAAAGTAATAAATATTTTTAAAAATATTTATTTAAATCTAAATTGAAAATTCTATCTCACATGTAAACCAAATAAAATAATGAATATCATATTAATCTAGATATCCGTCAAATAGTAATACTCTGAAATGTTTTTTCACAAACAGCAAACTTTATGTAAATATTAGAAAATAACAGCTAGTGTACATAGATTATTGGTTAATATGAAAGTATTTTTTGCTTTACAAGTGTATATATTATGATTGATAATAATGCTACCATAAGTTCTTAATTTAATATTCTTGTAGGCAACTTTGAATTTAAATTAAATTTTTCATTTCAATAAACATACATTATTATACAAGTTTTCCTTGTTTTGTGACATGATACCAACATATTAAAAGTAAAGGCAACAATATTAATTCTATAATGTAGTAATGATTCAAAACCATTGAAAAATATGCAAATTAAGGAAATTTGTTTTTAAAAAAATTTGATTTATAATTTATAGTAATTATTACACAATATTAAGTGAAAATATCACATAAGAGAAAAGGTGTAACAGTCTTTAGAAATTCAATTTAATTATCCTTTGTCTTTAATATATTTTTTACTTATTGAATTGCATATAAATTTTTAAAATAGTATGATATATATGAATACTATAGACTGTTTTAAAGTACAATTTATATTTGTAGAAAAATCCTTAAAAAATTACATAATATTAGAGTTAGTTAACATGAAAGTTTTTGATTAATGATAAAAGATTTATTCTTTAATGAAAATGAATTTTTTATTTTTACAGCACAATGAATTGCATATAACATAAAAAATTTATTAAAATACATAATCCATACAATATATGAAGTTGAAACATTGTTCAAAGATAGTAGCATTTTCAAACACATGCTAAGTAATAAATATTTTTAAAAATATAACATATGTAAGCCAAACAAATATTTCCATACAATGTAAAATAAAATAATAAACAATGCTAAAAACCTGGATATCCTAATAATATTACAATATATCTTCAAGAACAAGTTATTTTATATGAAAATAGATAAAATAACATGATTTGTTATTTTCTAATAATTTCCAAATATACAAAACACAGAAATTAATCTAAAATTTATGGCAAAAAATATGTTTGTAAAAAGCGAACAAGAAATGATTTTTCAAATTCCAGTAATTTTCATCAAATTCAATAAATTGACAATGGAAAATTTTGTCAGTAGATGTTACAAATGGAATACGTACATACATATCAGAAATTAAATAACTAATTAATCTTAAATTAGTCAAAAAGTAACAATTATAAATAATAAAAAGTATTTTACACATATTTATAATTACTCTTCTTCAAATGAATATGGAAGAAATTTAATCCAATAACTATAAAAAATTAATATGTAGAAAAAAAATGGCGGCAAGTACATGCAATATCTTAATGAATATAACATTTATACAAAAACAAATAATTAAAAAAAATTCCGAAGTATTTAATTACTATTTGTTTTCGTAACCAAGAAAGAAACAAACGATTCAAATAGACAAATACAATTATTATAATAAATCTTATGATATGATAACGTAAATTATAAACGATAAAACAAAATCCAATACGCAAAATAACACTAATTACTTAATACTCTTACACTATTTACATATTCCAAACATCGCCAAAAAACGCGATAAGCAAGCAATTGTGGCAACCTTGCTCTAGTGAGATAAAAAATTAAAAAAGGTATTTTAGAAAAGATACTGAAAGAAATAATATTAAATTCCGAGTGGGAAATCTGCAGATCATCTACTATCTATATAGTTCAAAAAAAATTTCAAAAACTTGCATTAGAACTTTGAAAAACTCAGTTGAATTTCGATGTTTTCCCATACATCAACATTAAACCGGAAGTTCCGGAGGGTATTACTCAATGTTGTTGTTTACAAAGTAGAACTTGTCCATATTCTTTAAATTCTTTTTAGTACTTCAAAATAGTTTTAATATATTTTCTACTTTTTGTATTATGACCAAATATATATAGTTTTAGTTTATAGTATTAGATTTAAGTTTATTTTTTCTTCTATCCTTAGGCTTCGAATTTTTGTATACTTTTAGGTTTAGTAATTATTTTTTTATTAGTGCCAGCCATATTGTGATTAAAAAATTATGCAACGCTCTTGTGAACAAATTGCTCCTTGAAATTGGATAAATCTACTAATATCACAAATCATCATGTAAGCGAGTTTTTCCTAGAAAAATTCGTGCAGACTGTAAATAGGGAGTGGCTCGCCAAAACAAAACATTGTTTTGTCTACAATGTCTGTCAGCAAGAGCGATTAGTTAATACTTCGGCTGTTGAATAGGACCAAAGACTGTTATTCAATTTATTATGATGATTGGATAATAAGAGATTCCATGTAAATGTATAACCGTTACCTGAATATATTGCTTATTTGTATTTCTAGACACTGTTAGTTGTGTCTGAGTGCTGTGAAGACCTCCTGGGATTTCGTAAATTCTAGTGTTGTGGCATTTCTAAGGATTGTTTTAAGTTTTCATTGCTCCTGACCCATTCTTAGTAAGCGCAGGTATTTATTTCTTACCGAATTTGTAACATTGATTATGTTTTTTTTACATAGAAACTTCTTGTAATTACAAAAAAGCTTGTGAATTTAACTGTTATTTTCTAATATTCATATAAAGTTTCCTTTTTGCTGTTCTTGAAAACTCATTTCAGTATTATTATTAGGACATCAAAGTTTTTAATGTTAATAATTCTTTTATTTTTTAAAATTGTAAGGAAATATTTGTTTGCTTTACATCAATTAGACAATTTATATGCAATTCAATAACTCATAAGAAATAATTTGTAATAAAGAATAATCCAATAAAATTTAATCATTAATCCTAAAAATTGTGTATTAATATGATTCCTTTCTTTAACTTAATAGTATAAGAGTATTTTCTTTTTTAAACTTTGAAGACAGTCTAAAGGGAAATTTCTAAAAGAAATTTCAAACCTTTGTAAATGATAATTACTAAGTAAAGTCAGACAATCAAAGCTGGCAAATGTGTTATTTCATTACAGATTCATCATATATTTCGAAAAATCTTACTATGTCTTGGGAATTTTTATAGAACAGTTGTTTAAAAAATTGGTGTACAATAACAATGTTTCAATTTTATGTATCCATATTAATGCAAATAAAGATTGAAACTGACCAAAAAAAAATACTCTTTTGGAATACATCTTAAAAATTTTTTTCTTCATAAATACATAATGAAGCAATGTCACTGATAGTCTTTCAAAAGAATATGAAAATGCATTTTTTAAATTACAATGAATTTTTTAATTAAAAAAATAAAAATTTTACATGCTTCACTTGTATAAAATCATGTAATATTAAAATTAAATGTTGATAAATGATGTAAGTTAAATAATTTTAATTACTAATTTTAACTAGCTAACAAAAATTTTGTATGCTCCAAAATGTAAAAATTTTCATGAAAATAATTTAGCATGTTTCAAACAATTTCTAAAATTAATCCCATATTTTAGTATGATTCGTTTTTTTTTTCATGGGGACAATGATTTATATAAAAAAAATTCAAACATTTGTAGGTGATCATTATTAAGACTATCAAAGTTCTAAATGTTATTATTTTACAACATATCTTTAAAGGCTTCATAATGTATTGGTACAAATCATACTATTTTAAGGCCACACAATGTGCTAAACATTTCAAAAACAATTTTGACATTTTCTTATGGCCCATATCATTGAGAAGCTTGCCACCAAATTTCAGATTTGATAATAAATTAGTTTTAAAGATATTTGAAGAGCTTAGGTTTTGGTTTCATTTTAAAGCAGTTTTCCACTCTTAAATTGAAAGAAAAATATTTTTGAGCCCAATCAACTCTGAAATAGTTAATTATTTCAGTTCTCATTACTAAAAGTATTTCTGCTTTTGTTTTGAATTCTCATAGTTACTTAATTAAGATTGTTTTCAAAGCTAATTTTTGTTTTAAAAATAGTTTATATAACTTGGAAGCTTTATCATTAATTTTTTCTTGGTGGTTCAAACGTTCTCAGGTTGCTGTGAAAAACAATATTTTGAAGAGATGGAACACTACTCAAAATGATGCATCTAAAAATCGCCCTCAGCTAATACTGCAATTAGACTTCTGATTTCAAGTATTGCAGATAAAACTGAATATTCCCATGATGTATCTAACTGCATGATAATATATTATAGTACTATATTTTAGTACTTTAAAGTTGTGCAATAAGACTCAAACTTGTTAAACTGTACCCCAATTTAAAACTGAAAAAAGTTATTTTTTACAAACCTGGGGATTTCTATGGCTAAAGTTAGTATTATTATTTTATATATAAATACTTTGTGTTTCAAACAGTGCTGGTTTAAGCTCATTTCGAGCACTGGGTGCGGAAGATCTACAATTTTTAACAACAAATTCAATACTTTTTTAAACGTGTCTTTGTGTAAAGTGCCTAACACATGTTGATCTACTTTTTAAAAATTATTAAGGGAATGTTTACTCAGAAAAGGTGCAAGAAATTCAATTTAATTATCCTCAGTTTTAAATATATTTTTCTTCTTATTGAATTACATATAAATTATAAAAGTAGTATAATTTATCTATATACAATAGAATGCTCTGAAATACAAGTTAAACTTGTAAAAAAAATTTAAAAATTCGCTTCTTTTAACATATTGGATTGAATTAATATGAGAGTTTTTGAATAATAATAAATATTTATCCATTTATGAAAATGAATTTTATTTTTACAACACAATGAATTGCAAATAAGATAGAAAAAAATCAATACAATATATATAAAAATGAATACTTGCATAAAATTTCCATTCACAATTTCTACTGGTTATGTATCTTGACCAGGTATTGTATGTTTAGTGCATACAAACTAAAAACTTATTTGGAGAAAGTGGGGATGCAGCAAGTGAATTCAATCATTGAAGAAGAGAGAATTAATTTACGGGGTGGGAAAAATAAGCAGAAATGAACAAAATCGAATTCTCTAGATTCGAACCCAGACATATGAATATCTGCCTGGCGGAAGCGACGCGCTATCCAACTACGCCACACAGACCCGTAGCAGAATGTGAAAATAGGCAATAATAATGAATGGTAGGTTCAAATTGAAATTAATTTTAAATTGAGGGGATCCACAGGATATTCGCAACTATTGAAAGATTTCGATTGAAGATTACATTTAAATGTATCGCTAAAAATGTATTGATTTATGACATATTAAGAACACGCAATTAATAATAAAGAATATATAATATGAGCATTAACTTTTTTTTGTAAGGAAGTTATGCAAAAAAAAGTTTCGAAATGGGCAAATTCTTCGATTTTATTATGAAATTATATGTCAAAAAAAGAAATATACATTAGGCGTTATTTTAAAGTAAACTATAAGTTTCATGAAAGAGAACAAAAATTTTGATACTGATAAATATTTTAAATGAATTTTAGAAATGCATTGAATGCATTTTTTCATCTTAATCCAACATATATAATTATTTAATTTTGAAAATTATATAAAGAGAAAAATTGACGAAAATTGAAAGAAAAATAACTTTTTCACTCGCATTTTTTTTTACTCGCCAAAGTTACTGATTTCCCTCTGTTTAAGGCAGAATTTTTAGTGTAACCCTTGAGTTAGATGCGGTCGACGGCGAAACAGGTCAAAAATCTTTATTTTCGACGCCAATGTTTGGCTAAATGTAAAATCGCATATTTTTAATTATTTTAAAAATCATTACCTTCATTTTTAGGGCATAATTTTTAAGTTAATGATCTCAAATTTCACAAACTATTTGCAAAAATAACGTACTTTGAAATAAAAAAAATGTACAAAAACTATTTTTTAAGCTATTTCTCAGAAAAACAGCAGTTTACGAATATCACAAATTTTTTTCTAAAATCCGTAATTTTAAAGAAATTTTTTCAATCTTCGTATATGTTACGGAAAATATCGCTTTACACACGAAAAAAAATTTCGTGCAATATTTTTAATAAATAACGAAGTTATTCAATGTCGAGTAAGAATTTCGAGTAATTTTAAAAAATCGCAGAAAAAAGTTTTGGTCATTTTATTTTTTAAATGAATGGATCTAAAAGAGAAAGGGTTGAAGTTAATTAGTATGGAATATCGATTTAAGAACACGAAAACAAATTCATACCCTACAATTTAGAAATAATTTTCATAAAAACGCTTCAATTTTAACACTATTTTAAAAAATTCGAAAAAAAATAGAAAATATCATTATTTTACAAAAAAAAAATCATACCGTATCGTGGCGAAATAAATGATCTTTCCGATTATGTAATTATTTTTTGTCTGATTTCAACACCGAAAATTGGATGGCAAATTTAAAATGGTGGAAAACGTAAGATTACCGCTCGGCCGAAGCGGAATGGAAGTCCCGCCAAGTAAACAACCGGCAGGAGTACAACAATTAGGCGTTTTAAGTTTTTTAATTAATATCTTTTCAACTAATTACAACATCGGAATATAAATGGGCAATACGGCTTCCCCGGAAAATTCCCGATCTTTTGGTACCTTCCATGACTTTCTGCGTCGTACGGTTCGTGAGAAGATAGACACAGATACATACATAGATAGATATGTTTGTTTACCTTCGGATTTTAATAGTGTAAGCTATATCTAAACCCTTTTAAAAATACATTTACATCATTAGGAGACAATTCACTGTCCCAATCAATTTTCATTTTATTATTAAAATCATTTAAGCTAAGTTCAGCTTTCCGTTTTTCAATTCCAGTAGGACTGGATGTTCCTAAAACCTCAAGTTCCCAAAGTTTATTAACTGGTATGTTCATAGAATGCATGGATAATGTTGTTTAAAATATTATCCTTTACACTTGAACCCTTTACAAATACTGTCCAACCCAGTTTGGTTTCTACGGCAGTTAAACCGGACTCTAATTCTGCAGAATTCCCTGTTAATAATTTTCCTAGGAATATTTATAAAAGCTGCCGCCGTTTCTAACTTATTTACCTGTGTTGTATAATAATCCTTTTTTCGTGGATTCTGGTGGGTGATGCCGGTACGTGCCAAAAGAACCATCTCCTCTCCTTTCACCTCTTGCCGAAGAAAGTTCATCAACTGTTCTAAAGAACGGGATCCCTCTTGGATTCTGATCGATGATTTCTGTTTCTTTCCCAGGCGACCAACACTTCTTCAGGCAGACAGCTCTCCACTAAGGGCGTCAGTGAGTGAATGAATATTAACGTCCCACTGTTCAGCTTTTCGAGGGTTTTTGGGGACGGTCCGCGTAATTTTGAACCATGGTCAAGTGACGAGGACAACACCTGAGCTGGCACCCCCCTCTCCTAACTACCACACCAACGGGAGGACGTTTGAGCTCTCGACAGATTTAACGTGCATCGCTCCACTACACGACGGATCTTCAGTGGTACTGGGCTCGAACTCATGACATGCTAGCCATGATCCGATGCCTTGACCACTCGGCCACCGCGGCCTCACTAAAAAAAGGGCGTCAGAAAATCTCCGTATTTATCTTGAGTTTTCCCCAGGCTCTCCAAGGATCTCAATTTACTTTCAAGTTCATCATAAAGCGAGGGTAAATCTGTCTTAGCTCTTCCGGTAGCAGCATTTTTCATAACCAAATTTAACAGGTCTCTAACGTAAATTTGTACTAATAAGTCTTCTCGTCCAAATCTTTCTTTCAGTTGATCTGTCGCCTTTGGGTAATTTGCAACAGTAGCAGGAAAGCTTAGAATTAATCTCTCTGCTTTGGACCTTGGCTCCATCGATTGTAACAAATACTGCATTTTATCCTCTGCAGCAATTCCTCTATCTTCGTGTATCTTTTGGAATTGGCTCCAAAAGGTCAAATACTCTTTCGTCTCTCCATTGAACTTTTTTAGTTCGATTTTCGGGAGTTTAAATTTTCTTGATTCTTTATTGCTCGGAGCAGTACACTCTTGCAACTTCAGTTCTATTTTGGTAGTAAGTTCCAAGAACTTTTCTCGGTAGATTTCAGCATCTTCCAAATCTTCGGCGAATAAACTCTCCCCATCATCAGACAGCAAAATTGTTTCTGAAATCGCGTTCTGGCAAGTGTCCATTCTCGCAAATTTATCGTTGAATTGAATTTTCAAAACCGAAAGTGTCTGTAAATTGCAGAGTTCATGTGCTAATTCCGATTCGATTTTCTTCAAACAATTAGAAAAAGCCGTCCTCAGTCCTTTTCGTTGTACTTTTAAAGAATTTAAATTCATTTTCGATATCAAAAATTCAAAGTACTCGAGTCCTTTCCGCGGACGCCACTATCTTCGAAAGCAAAGTCGAACTAGATTCTAGAAATTCAGTTGCAGGGGGCATCTACCAGATGCTGAGTAACTTTGGTCAAAATAAGACTAGACGTCTTTCAAGAAAATCATTCGTTTATTCTACTGAGGACGGGACATTATGATACTCGTGCATAAAAGTTAAGCGTTCGGCTAACGCCGAGAGCACAACCAGTTCTGAATCTATTCGTCAGCTCGCAGACTGACGTCACAAACAACGCCGCCTAGCGGCACTTTTATTTCGCTTCAGTTTACAACAATTATGAAGCATTTAAAGATATTTGAAATGTTTCTAACAAAATACATTCCCCATCTTTGACTGTCTGATTTACATAGTAATTATTCTGTAAAAATGTTTGGAATTTTTTTTTTAGAAATGATTGTCAAAAGTAATAAAAGAAAATACAATTTCATTTTTTAATTAAAGAAATGATTCATATTAATGTATAATTTTCAGGATATATTCATTGAAATGTGATTATCCATTATTATGAGTTACTTAATTACATATAAAGTACATAATCAGGTCTAATAATTAACTAAATGATTATAATGAGTTATTTCTACACGTATTAACCGTTTTAATACTTTTCTCTAAGTTGCAGTGACTATAGCAAGTGCTCTTTAAGCACATTAAAATTAATAAAGAATTACCTTCAGTCATGCATGTGTACAGAATGCTTAAATGCCCTTGTTTTTTAGCATCGAAAAAGAAATTGCAAAGGATTGTAACTTTTCTGGCAGAAAAAAAAACACAGCATGCACTAAATAAACATGTGTTTGTAATTTTGTAAAACAATGTGTTGTTTTACTCGTTTGTACAAGGTTTTGCAGAACTGAAAGTTTTCTATTGGAAATCGCACTTTTCTATCTGGGTTACTAAATATAATGCATGGGTATGCGACACTTGGATCACAAAATAATGTTATTAATGCTAGTATTAACTATATTAAAAGTTTGCATTACAATTTTTTATGACAAATTGAATACTTTTTTTTAATTGTCTTTGTATAAAGTGCCTTAAACATGTTGATTACTTTTTAAAAATTATTATACAATATTAAGGGAATGTTTCATCAGAAAAGGTGCAATAATTTTCAGAAATTCAATTTAATTATCTTTAGTCATAAATATATTTTTCTTCTTATTGAATTGCATATGATTTATAAGAAATAATAGTATGATTTATCTATAAACAACAGATGATTCCAAAATACAAGTTAAACTTGCAAATTTTTTTTTTAATTTACTTTTTTAAGATATTGGATTAATATGAAAGTTTTTGATTAATAATAAATATTTATCCATTGATGAAAATGCATTTTATTTTTACAACACAAGGGATTGCAAATAAGATAAAAAAAATCAACACAATATATATATAAATGAATAGTTGCATAAAATTGCCATTCACAATTTCTACTAGTTATGTCTCTTGACAAGGTATTAATGTTTAAGTTTAAATACTCCAGTTCCATTTCTTGCAACCTAAAAACTTATTTGGAGAAATGTACTCTGTCTCTCTGATAGGTTATTTTGTTATCACTAATATGAATGAAAAGTTTCCCTTTACATATAATTATATTTATACTTTAAAAAAATGGAAAATAAAACGACATCAGGAAAAAAAGATACAGAATTCTCTCTGTAATTTAACGATTGAAAATATATTAATAAAGATCAAAATTATTATTACATCAACAAGTTACCAAAGTTTACTATGAATAAATTGAGTTCCATTCTAATCAAAATCACAGTTTCTACTATTTAAAAGAAAGTTAATTTTCTAATTATAGCATTGTTTTACCAGGACAATCTTATCTTAAAAATATCAGCGATTTTGGCCAATTAACCCCTTAACAATAATTTTGAAAAAGATTCTCCGTATTTCTCTTCGCGATAAGTATAAAATTGATCCAAGTACTTTTCTTGGGTCAATATTGGTAAATAACTCATGCAACAAATTTATTCAGGAATTCTTAGCAGGATAATATTAATATACACCAGTCTTTTATATTTTATAAAAATAAATCTAATCTATAATGATAAATCTTCTACATATTGTGCAAATTCCAATATAAATGCATATTTGTTATAAATAGTAAAAAAATTTGTACATCTCTCTCTCTCTGTGATAGATAAAAACCACATAATCAAACTCTGAAAAACAGATGTGTAATCAATACTACGCAAATATATTACAAATTTTTTTTTGTAAAAGAACTATGGATTCAAAAAATGACTATTTTATTTTGATCATGTGGTTGTGAGCAAGACTTTTATTTTTAGATATATAGACACAAATTTATTCTATTTTACACATTTCAATTTTAAAACTTTACGCTTTCATTTTTTACCATATTAGTAATTCAATTCTTGATAAATTATATCTTTTACCTGAAATAGTGCAGCGAATAAAGACTATCAAAATGCTGCACAATTTTTTTACGTGTAATTTTACAAATGGTGAATGATTATTTTGATTTCCAATGTGTGAAAGTGATAGTTGATTCATCATTTAGTATAAACATTAATAAAGCTGTAGTAAATTAAGATATTTTTTCATTTTTGTAGAGAATGCTTTTCAAAAATGTTTTTTTTTTCTTCCCAGAATATTGTAAAATTATTAAGTAAAATAAGTTATATACATACTTGTTTTTGATAGGATATGTAATGGTTACATATCAGATTCTTGTGTTCTAATTTTAGATAATT